>BQNB010037663.1:0-49285 GCA_026074375.1 Tanacetum coccineum
TCTGGACTATTCTTACTATATATATTCTATATTTTATTATATGTTATATATATTTTAAGGTGTAGTTTGGACGGATCAGTCCCTCATAGACCTTTAAACCCTTAACCACTTCAAAGCCTTCCTTCTTTGGATATCACTCTATCATTATCACTAATCACACCTCTTGAAAATCTCTTAAGTCTACCTTCACCATCACCACCACCACCTCAACCTCCTATCATAGGGCATCCACTCTACTACAACTATCATGACTATCATGGATCAACTTGTATTTGTTGTGTCCACAACCGTAACCTCTACTTAAACCTTTAAGATGAAATGAACATTATGTTTGCTCATCTCGAGTATCTTCTAACCACCGCCTTCATAACCCATTTTCCACTTCCACCATAGACCTTTTTCAAATGGCTTAATAATGGAAAATCCAAAGACATTTTATTTAAAAAGTCATTCTCTATGAATCATAAATCATTTAAGACTTATGTAGTATTATGTCTCTTTAGCTTGTATCAGTTCTAGTTTTATTTTGCATGAATGTATTAGTTGGTTGTGCTAATGTATGAGTTTCTTGTTGGTGGAATGAAACTTTTCTTTTGTTAATTTACATACAATGTGTTAACTTGAAAGATATTTGTCATGCTATATTGGTTTGCACTTGTACTTTTAACCTTGTTTTGTAGCAAACAAACTATCGTAAGATCGATCCCTTGGTGCCCCGAACAAGGGGGGTCTTTAATCGTCGACTTCTTTCTCTCTACTACAACTCGACGATCAACCTTTTTGGATTCGACAAAAGGGGGAGAAATAGAATTTAACTCATTGATAATTTATAAACTTTCAATTTTATACTAAATGAGTTTATGTTTTGTCATCATCAAAAAGAGGAAGATTGTTAATACAAATAATGTCTAAAAATGTTATTTATATTTTTCGACCTCTCGATGTTTTGATAATAACAAAATGTGAAAACTTTTAAGATAAAATTAAACGTTTATAAATTACTAATCGTAGAATTTCATTTCTAAGATTAATCACTTAAGGTATGGATAAACAAATCATTAAACATGATTAGTGATTAAGAAAATAATTTTTATTTTCTAAACCTTACATTTTTAAAAAAGTATTTTTACAAAAATATAAACACAAAATAATTTTTTATAAAAGAATTTTTTTATTAAATTATTTAATTTGAAATCATATTTTTCCCCCCAAAATGAAAGGTTCTAAAACAGATAACATCTTCCCCACAAAAAGACAAAAAGGGAAGCGTAGTCTACGGCGGGCCCCTTATATATAAGGGACCGCCGGGACCGTCGTCAGTACAACAGATCTTTTTTTGTGCCTATAAATACTGGGCCACCCCATCTGAAAAACACAACCTCTTGCCATGAATTTTTTTAGATCTGTTATTCTCTCTTCTACTCTAAAACTTATTTCTCTCACAAAACCCTTGATCACTAGCATACTTAGATCTTGTATCAAGTGATCTAACTTCTCTTCTCATCTCTCCCTCTACATTCAAGTGGCAAGAGAAGACACTCGTATTCGTGCAAAAAACGAAGAGTAATTGATATCTCTCCTCTTTCTTCTAAGTACCAAACCTCTATTGTATTTATCTGTTGTATTTGTGTGATTCGGATATTGTGTAGATCTTGTGAGTGTGTATATCTTGTGAAGTGGTAGATTGGTTCTAGCTAAGATTATGACTCGACATTTAGCTTAGTGTCGGAAAATAACGTAAGCGACGTGTAAACGGTTTTCTCCGCCTAAAAGGAGCTTGTTGACATAGTGAAATCTCGAGTCGGATACTCGGGGAGTGGAGTAGGGCGAAGAGGTGCTTCTTAGCCGAACCACTATAAAATCTGGTGTCCCTTGGTTTGGTCGTTTCATTCCCTTATCTCTTAGATTATTATGTTTGTATCTAGTTTAGTTTAGATAGTTATTGCTTGTTTATATTGTGAATTAGTTGAACATATAACTCGGATCTAAACATTTTTGAAAGTAAACTTTTAAACATAAAACAAACGTGTAAACTATTCAACCCCCCCCCCCCTTCTAGTTCCACAATTGGTATCAGGAGCTAAGTACACTCAAGATTTTTAAAAATATACTTCTATTTTTAAAGGTTGTACCGGATCTATGGATTCCGACAATATCTAGATGGCAATCTATCAAAGTCCACCACTTCGTTGAAAGCGGACAGTTTTTTATTATTAGAAAAATAGAATTCGAGACATATGTTAAATCAAAAGGACAAGATCATTGCATTTATTATCAACTCCAAATGGTGATTTTCAACCTATTGTACAAAATCTGGAAACCAAATTAGATGAGGTTATCCCTTTTGAAAAACAAACTGATGATCTTAAAAAGAGACTTGCGAATGTTGATCCCAATCCTTGATTGATTCTTTAGCTTGTCTAAGGTTAAATTACCTTGGATAAATCCAAAATAACTTCTTGTAGAAACTTTGTATGTATACTAAAGCGTATGCGGAATCTACACCTTAATACCTAGAAGTATTATGAATAAAACAGTAATTGTGAATGAACAAAGATATAACCAAACACTCCAATATTATTAGATTAATAATACGAGTACTCTTCACTAGTACTAGGGTTTACAACCTTGAAGCTTTTAAATCGACTTCACAACTAAGAAAACTTGTATATGATGATGCTTTCGAATTATATACCCTAGGACCTCCTTTTATACACCAAGGAGTCCTACAAGGCTTACAATACTTTCCTAAGATATCAAGATCTTTTCTAAAAGAAAACGTAATCTCTTAAACAAATACATTATACATATCTTTTACAAAAAAAACTCAATACTTATCTTCGTAAGTATTATTGTTCTCCAGACAATCCTTATCTCTTTACTCGTCTTTATCCTTCTGACAGTAGTAATTCTTCTAGCAGTTGTAATCCAGCAGCATAAACTTTTGTACCAGCAGTACTAATAAACATAAGCAGTAGTAACATTAGTACTAGTAGTACTAATATATACTAACAGCAGTAACTGTGTACTAGCAGTCTTAACTTTACTACTAGCAGCACTAACTACTTAGCTTATATTTTAGACTTCAACTTTGAGCAGTCTTAACTTTAACTAGCAGTAGTATCTTTTATACTATATTACTACTACTTGAGCATAATTTTCATTATGTACCTGAGCAGTAGTAACTCTAAGAAACATCATTGACGTTCATTTAGAGTCCCACAACCTCTCCTAAACTTGATGTTTATCTTCTGAATCTTTAAGTTTCTTCATTAAAAGTCTTCATCACTATCAGGAAGATGCATTCAATCTCTTCATTGACCCTTCTTCTGCTTTACCATGAGCTTGAGTAGTTGATAGCACATCTCATTCTAATAATCAGCTTAAAGTTTCTTGTTGAGCATATTTGTGATTGTTATTAGTGTAAGAGGGTATCTTTTCTCAACCAACATAAAAATATGTACATTTCCAAACCTTACAAAGTGCACTCCACAGGAATCAAACAATTTCCAACCAGTCACTTTGTATCCTTGTAGATTTCTCCATACATCACTTTTTATGTCTGGTTCAAACATGACTTTTAAATCACCCCACAACACTCTTTCATGTTCATCTTCAAGCCTTGTATCACCATGCTTTATTTTGACCAACTTCCATAGAGTCTGCAAGTCTTCTCTGTCAATACACTAAAGCATCATAATCATAGAAGAATATCTCTTTAAACTAACATCAGCTCTTATAAATTGATAATGTCCCATTATTCCTTCTCTAATAAGCTTGTATTCAACAATCACTGGTGGTTTGGTAGCAAGTGGTATAGCATCAATTGCTATATCATCATCTTTGACTGTCACCATATGCTCTTTCAGCTCAGCTTCATTATCTACTTCAACTTCTTCATTCTCATCAGTCTTTTGCTTTTTAGACTTATCAGATTCCAGTTTATCCCCTGCTCTCTTTGCACTACTATCTTGTGCAATTTCTGCCTTTTTAGAACTGCTTTCATCCTTCTTTCCACTGATTTCTTGAGCCTCTGAATTCATAGCCACAAAAGAATTTACTCTCTTCATTTCCTTGTCAAACAGCTTTTGGATTTCATCATAGCTTCTGCCCTTTAGCTGATTGTGTTTATATCCACCCATATGCTTAAGATAGATAGACATTTGATTTCTCTTTTGTGTCTTGGTAGGAGGTCTTTTTCTCTTTTCTTGTGCTCTTAATGCAGCAAAATGTTTTCTTCTCTTCTCCATGAATTCCATAAATAGTTTTGCCTTCTCCTCATCTGTCAACTCCTCTTGCTCTCTTGTTTGGAGTCTCTCAGCCAGCAATCTATCAGCCTCCATCATAGCTTGTGTATTTTCCCATGATTCAATCAAAGCTATGTTGGCTTCTTCTTCTTTTTTCCTTGCAAGCTTTCTCTTCATATAAGTTCAGCTTGCAACGGGAATTTAAATTTCTTGCACATTTCTGTCATCAAGAGCAACTTGATCTTTCTTTTTCAAAGGTACTTCAGGCTTAATCATTATTGCTTTGCCTTTGTCTTTAGTCTTTGAAGGTTGTGATGCTTGTGGAGATGATGTTGTTGTTCTAAATTCACTTGGCTCTTGAACTACAACCCCTCTAGCCTTGGGTCTTGTAGTTGTTGTTGTTGTAGCAGCAGTAGTAACAGCTTTAGGTTTAGCTGCTTTGATTTCAATAAGAGTTTGAGCCAAAGTTATTTCATCAATCTTGGTAGCAGTAACTCCTTCACCAGCAATAGTAACTAGAATTGTAGAAGTTGCGCTATCTTCAATACCAGTACTAACATTTCTTTCATCAACCTTTGCACTCTGCTCTTGTTTCTCAGCAACTGCCATATCTACAATCACCTCATCACCATAAAGATCATCTGTATCAAACATTTCTGCATCATCTGTCCTCCCCTGGGTTTCATAAACTAAAGAAACTTTAGCATCCTTATCAATGTCTTTAAAACTCCTCCCTGCAGGAGGCATCTTTCTGAGCATCCAAACTATCTTTATCCTTAGAGGATTCAACCCTTCTAGATTCACCAACTTTCCTTAATCTTTTTAACCCTATAGTTCTTGATTTCTTTTTCCTTTCCAACTTTTGGACCCTCTTCTTTAAACCAGCAATCTCCTTTGCTTGAGCATCCTTTACCTTCTCCAAATCAAGAACCTATTTTTAGTAAGATTGGGAACACAAAATCATTAATTCTGTTAGTTGAATTATATCCTCACCACTGAGAAGTGGATCATTGGAAGGTATAGGAACACTATTATCAATTTCACCCGGCAGCACAAGGTCACTAACTGGCACTAGCAGTTTAGTGTATCTATACAAAAGATCCTAGATCATCATGGTAATAGGAAAAGAAGATAACTACTGGGGTCCAGTAGGCGGTCCCGTAAGTTTCTTCTCCTGAACTGCAAGATGCTTCTCCATCCAAGACATGTATGCTATCCAGGTGCCTGTTTCTCCATATCAGACAATCTAGTCTGCAACGGCTGGTTCTGTAACCAGACTCCATGCAATGAGGTCTGCAGGGTCTGTACCTGCCCCTCCAAAGTAGTTACTCGAGGATGGATCTCCCATATAGTAATCCTATTAGTCACCTCGGCATCGCTCACTATCACCATCTTCTTTGCTAGCTCTCCGTGCCTATACTCTAAATTGCTCATCCTATCACATAAGTCATCAATCACCTGAGGTTGCGTAGCAACTCCATATGTCATAGTAGTAAGAGGGTGTCCCACGGGTGTAGCCGTAGATGGACCTCCAACCTCGTAGTTGCTAGGAACAGTCACAGTAGCTCTCGGGGGCGTCACTGGGGCCATCAGCCACTCCTCAATCTCCTCATCTCCAACATCCTGATCATCATCCATGAACTCGTTCAACTCCTCCTTGTCGTTAAAGCCTAGATTCTCCATCGGCTCATCCATCTCACCTCCCAGTGGCACGTCCCACTCAATCCACCTATTTTGGTTGTCGGGTGCCTCGGCAAGTCCTGGCACAGGCTCAGCAATGAAGAAATCAAACTCATGATCCAGCAACAATGGTACGTCCATGACACTACAGAGAAAGAAAATTACTTATATTAGTAACTTCGTATATATAGTTTAAACATATACGAAATTAAACTCATCATATATCAGGAATGATTTTATTATATAACATCAATGCTTATAAAAATTAATCTTCTCGCGAGTAGCGAGTATTAAAATATATATATGGCAGTACCCCATAGGACGGATGCCGTATATATATACATATGCATAATTATTATTATACCAAGTTTTACCCACTTGTTAAACACATAATATGCAATTAAAGATACCACATAAAGCATATAAGGAATCGAGAAGGATGCGTGCGCAGATATCGGACCAGCGATGAAGGATTCTGTATCTTGAAAATGAAGGAAAAGAAAATCTTTTAAAAAATTTTGGTTATAGACTAGGTTTTGAAAATTACTCAATTTCCTATAACCTTGGCTCTTGATACCAATCTGTCACACCCCAAAAATCAGACTTGTAGCGGAATGGTAACAATGGGGTGTCACGTCGTAGTACAACAAACAAGATATAGGAAACGACCTTAAAGAGACGTTTTAAATAAGTAATCTTTGATGCATTATAAAATATCAGAGTTTTCACATTAGGTCCTACATATTTGGTAAACTTCATAAGACTTCAACATGTATTTGTAACATAAAAGTTTTACTGTTTTAAAAGATGATTTAAGTTTTTAAAAGTTTAAGATTAAGAGTGCATCAAATTTTAAGAAATCATAGAATCCATTTTCATGATATCCCCGCAGCTCTCCTCCAGAATCACACCTTAGATACTGAAATTAAACATGCTAAAAGTCAACACAAAGGTTGAGTGAATTCATAGGCTTATCAGTAAAAAAGGTGGACCACAAGATTTAAGTAATAGTAGACTATAGGGGGACTTATAAAAATTATGTTCAGTAGTCCAAAAAAAAATACCATGTATTTATTGCTTTTTGACGCAATTGACCATCGAAAAAAGCCGTTATTCGTAATTCCTTAGGGGAAATTTTGCCACCCCGTGGTTTTCGTAAAATTATAAAGAGATTTGCACACCCAGTATTCGTAATTATATAGGGAATTGTGGGGGATTTGCACCAGGAGTTAGTTAATTTATTAAAGGTATTTTGCCCAACCGAAGGCGTGTTTTCGTAATTTAAATAAGGGATTTGCAACCCCCGTATTCGCCGGCTCGTAGGTAATAGCCATTCAGGCAATTTAATTGGGTTAGGTATTTACAGTTTAAAAAAAAAATAAACCACTTGTGTCTAAATAAAAACAAGCATGTAATTGTCAAACCCCCGTAAGGGGAAGTTTTGCTTAAAAACAAGTACGATAGAAAATGGGGCTATTGAAAACTTCAACCTTAGAAGTGAAAAAGGGGGAATTGAAACAAAAATTAAGGTCGATAGTTCGGAATGGGACAGAACCAAAATTGTTTGTCACAAAAAAAATTATCCCTCGAAAGCAATCCTAAGTTTTTAAAATATGGGACTAATATGGGTGTCACTAAAGTACTTTTGGAATAAAAAACAACTAACTACCAATTACTATTAAAATTCTATATAAAAGCTCAACATTGCACATATCTACTTGGGTGGTTTTTATTGAAAAATGCACTATTTAAAAAATTGGCGGTTTGTTAAACAAATTTATTTTTCACCGTTGTTCGTATTCTTTATTTAAATCGGGAATAAAAAATAAATTTTAATTGTATTTTGTAAAATATATTTTATTATGTTTTCAATACATGGGTATTAAATATTATTAAATTGTTTTCCCGCAAAAAATTTATTTTTAAAAAAAACGACCAACTTAAACAAAAAAAACCACTATTTTCATGTCAGGGCAGGGAAAAAAAAAAAGTGTCAGTTTTACAAAAAAAAAAAACTTATACATCCGGACAATTTATGATGTTGAAAAAATGGGAGGGTTATGTAAAATGTGCGTTGTTTTGTAACATCCTTTGTAGTTTTAACCCACTTCGGCTCAAAATTAGGACCACCGGATAGGTCTTCCCAAAAACATTGGAAGAGTTTTACAGAGTAAGCTGCTGATCTAGGCATTTACAGGGTTTTTCAGCTTTTATAAAATAAACTGTTCACAGATTAAACTGGTGAAAACTGTTCCCGCGTATTTCCTACTTCGTTTTAAACTTCCGATTTTTAAAGTGGTTTTTCACCTTTACCGAGCACGTCCTTTCGTAATTAAAAAACGTTTTTTTATTTTTTAACTAAAAATTTTATTTTCCCTCTGCCCTCAGTTATGAAAAAGTAGTTCCAAGTTTTTTATAAAAATTACTTTTATATATACAATACATCTTGTTTAACATGAAGAGCAAAAGAAACACCAAGATCAACCAACAAATTAAGCCCAAATTTCCTTTTAAGCCGTGGGCTTTTCTAAGCCAAAATAAGGACGAATTAGAGCTTATATAACCATAAGAATCAACCACGAATTCACCGAGGCTCTAGTACTAATTGTAGGATCGTTTATTTCATAACACGGTGATGATTCTTGTGATTGGGCTAGTTTCTAGAGAGAGAAACACATGAGAGAGAATATCTAGTGAGAGAAAATGTGTTTAATATGAAAAGTGTAAAATGACTAGCTTGCCTCTTCCAAAGTTGGAAGAGGCTTATATAGTTTTTACAAAATACCAGGTATTAGTACCCGGCTTAAAACCGAAAGACATACGATTAACTATTAAACTACGAACTATTATAAACAATAAATATACGGGGTGACCGAGTCTTTTACTCATATCTAACAATATTTCACTCTATGTGTTCCAACGTCCCACCCCTTATTTTATGGTCTTTTAGTCTTTGTTTTTACCACCTTTGACCACCTTGAGAATATATCTACTAGTATACATCTCACTCTTGATAACACTTAGCTAAAAATTAACCCATTTCTTCCTTTTGGTGCCTCCTAGCCACGTCCAAACTCAAACCCTTACACAATCCATAATTTTTTTATTTACCTCATATACAAGTATTCTCATAACATATTTAAGCCATTCCAAGAAGATTTGAAGGCTTGTTAAACATTTGCATGGTTTAAACAAGTTAGGGTTTTCTTGTTAAATTTGGGTTTTGATCACAAGAGTGTGATCTTGTTTTGCATTCATCACTCATTCACCTAAGGTCTATCTAAATTCTTAATCTATTTCATTATCTATTTTCATGTTTTATATAATTGTGTATAGTTAAATCACCACCTAGGTATATTTTATAAAGTTCATAAAATATGTACATGTTAAATCATACCCAAAATTTTCCTATACATGGCTAACATGATGTAAAAATATACTAATATGTTGTAATCAAGGATTTACAAGCAATGAAATATTTATGTAAATTATATGTTAAGTTATGAATATTTATTTATTTATAATGATTATGGAGTTAAATAAATGTGTTGGACAATTTCTTGGACTATGGACACAAAAATGGACTAATGGACCTTATAATATATGAGACATATGATATAAAGTATTATGGAGGACTTATGGTATCTTATTTAAGATAAAAACTAATTAAAACAAGTTTATATACATAAATACATATTCTATAAAAGTGGACTGTTTTAAACTCGAAATTAAAGTATCCATTTTATATTTTTATAAAATACTACATATTACAAGGATCGTAAGCATATAAAGAACTCGAAAATCCGATTTATAACGAAGAAGTTACGTTATTTACAAGTTTACGATAAAAAGTATTTTTATAAAAGTAATTTTATAAAAACTGACTACTGTTCATAACAGTGGGCTGATGGAAAATATTTTAGTTAAATAGAACTTTTAATTACGAAGACGTGCTCGAAAGAACCACTAAAATCGGAGTTAAAACGAGTAGGATACGACGTTTCAAAGTTATCGAACATTATTTATAAAAGCTGAAAACCCGTAAATGCTTCAGCAGCTACTGAAACTCATTTTTGAGGACCTTCGGGTCTAATTGAGCCGAAGTGTAAAACTACAAAGTTGTTCAGAACGACATTTTACATAAACCTGCCAATTTTCATAATTTTCGGATGTATAGTTTGTAAACTAGACACTTTTCCTGACATGAATAGTGTTGGTTCGTTTTTAAAATAAATTTTTGCGAAACATTTTAGAATCATTTATATAATATTTATACATGTCTTAAACTTTATAAATATTATTTTACAAAGACAATTAAATTATTTATTCGATTATACGAGTACGAACACGTGGTATTTGTTTAACAAACGCGATTTAAATATGATTTCATAAACACAATTAGATGGTGATGTAGCTATATAGAATTATATATGGTAGTAGTTATTCAAAGTACTTAGTACTCATACGACCCATATTTACTTAGGTTGCTTTCGGATATTTTCGTGACACGTTTTCTGTCATTCACTCGACTTATTTCATCCCTTCACTTCTAAGGTGAGTTCATAGCCCCACCTTTTCTCTTTTTAATGGTTTTCTTAAACTGTTTTCGGGGTGAGAATACATGCTCATTTACTAAGCAAATTTATTGATTTCTACTACTTAAGCGTTACATGACTAGTTTTACTAAAGCTTTTACTTGCTTACTACATGATTTTGAGAACATTGAATACCTATATATGAAACCGAGAGTTTCGAACACATTACTTGTTTTACTTTGGACACAAGTGTTTAAATTGTATACTATCCAGATTATTGCCTGAATGCTATGGCCTAAGAGCCACGAATACTGGTGCAAATCCCTTATAATTACGAAAGAATGAGCGCGAATGCGCGGTGCGAGTCGATGTCATGATTCCTAGTGCAATAATAACATGTTTTTGGACTACTGAATAATTTCATAGTCTTACTATTACTTAAATCGTAGTGGTAGCCAACCCCTTTTTACTGATAAACCTATGAATTCACTCAACCTTTGTGTTGACTTTTAGCATGTTTAATTTCAGGTTCTAAGGTATGATTCTGGAGGGGAGCTGCGGGGATATCATGAAGATGGATTCTGTGATTTCTTAAAATTTGATGCACTCTTAATCTTATACTTTTAAAAACTTAAATCATCTTTTGAAACAGTAAAACTTTTATGTTACAAATACATGTTGAAGTCTTATGAAGTTTATCAAGTATGTGGGACCTAATGTGAAAACTCTGATATTTTATAATGCATCGAAGATTACTTATTTAAAAACGTCTCTTTGAAGTCGTTTCCTATATCTTGTATGTTGTACTACGACGTGACACCCCATTGTTACCATTCCGCTGCAAGTCTGATTTTGGGGGTGTGACAGATTGGTATCACGAGACAAGGTTATAGGGAACTGGGTCATTTTCAAAACCTAGTCTATAACCAAAAAAATTTAAAAGATTTTATTTTACTTCATTTTCAAGATACAGAATCCTTCATCGTTGGTCCGATATCCGCGCACGCATCCTTCCCGATTCCTTATATGCTTTATGTGGTATCTTTAATTGCATATTATGTGTTTAACAAGTGGGTAAAACTTGGTATAATAATAATTATGCATATGTATATATATATATATATACGACATTCGTCCTATGGGGTACTGCCATATATAAGATTTCATACATCGCTACTGCGGCAGAAATTAATCTTTTATAAGCATTGATGCTATATAATAAAATCATTCCTGATATATGATGTGTTTAATTTCGTATATGTTTAAGCTATATATACGACGTTACTAATATAAGTAATTTTCTTTCTCTGTAGTTTCATGGACGTACCATTGTTGCTGGATCCGATTTGAAATTCTTCGCTGCTGAGCCTGTGCCAGGACTTGCCGAGGCACCCGACAACCATAATGGGTGGATTGAGTGGGATGTGCCACTGGGAGGTGAGATGGATGAGCCGATGGAGAATCCAGGGTTTGACGACGAGGAGGAGTTGAATGAGTTCATGGATGACGATCAGGATGTTGGAGATGAGGAGATTGAGGAGTGGCTGATGGCCCCAGTGATGCCCCCGAGAGCTACTGTGACTGTTCCTAGCACCTATGAGGTTGGAGGTCCATCTACGGCTACACCCGTGGGATACCCTCTTACTACTATGACATCTGGAGTTGCTACGCAACTCAAGTGATTGATGACTTATGTGATAGGATGAGCAATTTAGAGTATAGGCACGGAGAGCTAGTGAAGAAGATGGTGATAGTGAGCGATGCTGAGGTGACTGATAGGATTACTATAGGGGAGATCCATCCTCGAGTGACTACTTTGGAGGGGCAGGTACAGACCCTGCAGACCTTATTGCATGGAGTCTGGTTGCAGAACCAGCAGTTGCAGACTAGATTGTCTGATATGGAGAAACGTGAGGGCACCTGGATAGCATACATGTCTTGGATGGAGAACCATCTTGCAGTTCTGGAGAAGAAACTTACGGGACCGCCTACTGGACCCCACTAGTTATCTTCTTTTCCTGTTACCATGATGATCTAGGATCTTTTGTATAGATACACTAAACTGCTAGTGCCAGTTAGTGACCTTGTGCTGCCGGGTGAAATTTTTGTTCTCTCTGTAAACACCGCAGCCCTATTAGGAGTTATGTAAAACCTTGTGCTAGAAACTTAGAAAACTATCGATGTATCTTTGGGAATTATGGAAGTAGCATTGAAGGATTGTAGTACTAAGAAACCATGTAGTCTTTTGAACCCTTTTAGCTATCAAATTGTGGTGTTGTGAAAAAAAAATTCGTTAATTTTATTTCGACCTTCTATTTATTCATGCAAGCCCTTACTAAAACATTATGATTCTATGAAACATATCACTGTCACACAATAAAGCAAATTCGTTAAACTATTTCGTTATCAACTCATACACAATTTGTTACCACAACATAAACCCCTTACTATTACATTATGAACTATCATGTGATCCCTTCGAAAAACCATTTTGATACTACCTCATAGACAATTCTATTATCTTCTCATAAACAAAGTCGATGTCATTAACAAACTACCTTACTATCGCTTGTGAAACTATCATTTTATAAACCGTTTTACTATCATTGGCAAACTATTTTACCCTCGTCCAATAAACTGACATTTTATAAACTATTCACAATCATATTACGAATACCTTATGAATTACCTTCTTGACATCTTATATACTATATGTACTAACTCCAAGTTAGTACTGTTAGTTAAAGCTGTTAGTACTGGTGGTTAATTTTAGCTTATCAGCTTATAATTTCTGCTTATTTAAGATTTCCTTAGTTTTTAGATATGAGTAAACCACATTTTCCTTTTAATGTCTTTAGGAAGTAAGCTTATTTTCTTTTCAAAGGTATTTTCAATAAAGTATCAGTTTGTTAGCTTTTTAGCTTTATTAGCCATTGTAGTTTATTCTAGTTTGCTAAAATAAAAATAAAAATTTCGTAATATGAGTGGCTTATAGGGTTAGTTAAATATCTGTTTTAGCTTATTTGCTTATTTCTTGCTTCATTGTTAATAACTAGTACACAAACCTAAGCAACACTATCATCTAACTTATAACTACCAGTACTAACTCCAAGTTAGTACTGTTAGTTAATACTGTTAGTACTACTGTTAGTACTACTGTTAGTACTGCTGAGTTTTTCTTGCTTAATTTAGTTTAATTTCTTTTTGAATTTGCTTATTTAGAGTTAGCTTACCTTATTTGGTTTACCTTAAGCTTATTTGAGCTTATTTGCGTTTTAGTGTAAAAGTTTTAAGTGTTTTTACCATTTTTAGTTTTTATTCTTGTTCCAGCTTATTTTCTTTGCCTTTCTTTTATGTGCATTTGCTTATTAAAGTTTGGTGCCCAATCCTAATCCTCGTCATATTCAAACATCAATCATCAATCGTCTCTCGATTTTCCATTTCTAGCCTCGTTGGGACATAACGACCCTGGGAAACTCTATCCTGCTTCTGGTCTTCATTGATACGCGAGATTTCGTACCTTGTTGTTTATTAATACACTGTTTGTATTTGTTACTATATAATAGGTGGTGATTTCGCTGCGAGTCAAATTTTGGGCGCCGCTGCCGGGGAAGGCTGTATACTTGAAACGATTTTCGTTACATTTGACACTTTTTGTTGAATCTGTGAATATTTTCTTTTATAAAAATATAAAAAAAAAATATATATATATATATATAAAAATATTTTTCATTTTCTTTTATTAGTATAATTATCATATAAAAACATTGTCCATAAAAAAGAAATAAAATTCACAAATTGGTAAAAATACCAAAATATAATATTCTCAATTGAGGTATTATCATAATAACTTCCTGTGAACTTGTTGGTTCCCAACTCGAACAAAAGATTTAAAAACTTGCCTTTTGGTCTCTTACTAGTCGGCTCACATTGAAAGGTTAAAAAAAACAAACTATAAAGTGGGTATAAGAGGGTTGTTCCAAGGAACTACGGAACCGAATAGGGAGAATTAAGCTTCGCGCTATTCCTACTCCTCAGTCACCTGTGCGTCTATCTTTTTTTGAGAGCTACCGGAATGCTAAAGTAGATAATTGGTAGAAAGTTGTCTTATCTCGTTTGTCCGCGTAAAAATTACATTGTGATAAAATATCATTAAAAAACCAAAAAATTAGTGTAAATTTTTCTTTTTATATTTTCTTTTTTGTGCATGCGCACGTTCTCAAGCCCGTAAACGTCGAACAACAACAAGTTCCTCCGAATATTGTTGAATCTTCAAAAGATACGATGGCTGATGACGAACTATGGAAGAATTCGTTCCAGGCTCCAAGAGGGATACGAGGAGCCCAATTGTTGTTTTGAAATCAGAGGCAGCAATTTGAGATCAGACATGGGTTACTACTCTTGTCCAGAAACAAGCAGAGTTTTTGGACATGACAAAGGAGGACCAAATGCCCACATCCGTTACTTCAATAAATTCACCTTCTACTTTGAGATTCCTATTGTCCGGTCCACATCAATTAAGTTTGATGCTTTTTCCCTATTACTCTCTCGAGGGAGGCTGCCCGGATATGGCTTGCGAAGAAACCCCTCGATCAATTTCTAGACATGGGGATGAAATCGTTGCTAAATTTATCCAATCAGTTTTTCAACCTTCCTAAAAAACAATCTTCGATACAAAAATTACTAATTTTCAACAAAAAGATTTGATGAGTCGTTTAGTGAGGCTTGGGATCGATTCAAAGATCTTCTCCGAGCTTGTCCACGTCTTGGATTATCGGAGCTTCACACCAAACTTGTTACATTTTACAATGCCTAAATGTTAATGATCATGACTCTTGGTAACTCCGCCGCAGGTGGTAACTTTTTGGACAATAGGGCCCGCTCTTTGCTTCAAAGCATCTTCGAGAGCAAGTCAAAGTTCGTTAATCCCGATAGCAAAGCCATTGTTGCTAAAGTGTAGTACGGAGCGCTTCCACCTCCGGTGTATCCTCCCGATGTTGCTGTAATTGAAAGATATGGTTAGTTGCTTACTTCTCGAAGCAGACATCTCAGTTCCATCTCCCGCTCCGTATAAAAAGCGGTGGTTGAGCAAAGTCTGTGTTACTGCGGTGGTGCCCCACTCATATGTATTGTCCGGACTACGATAGGCAACAATTAACGAGATAACATCCAAGGAATGACGTCTCGCAAGCAACCGCAACAAATTCAACCAAGGAAAATTCTGGTTTACGTCCGCCACCGATGGCAAACAAAATTCTGACCCACCCGGTTTTCCTCCCATGCAACACAACAGCCAAGCCAACAATCAGAATCGTTGGAACCAAAACCAAAACCGTGGGAATGGCTACAACCAGGGTCAAATCTAACGACCCCAGGTTCAACAACAAGCCCCAATGTATCAACCCCCGGTTAATCAACACCCAGCTTACCAAGCTCCAGCTCATCAAGCTTCGGGTGTGTCAAAAACTGATTTTGTGAGCTATGGTCAAGGCTAATGTTGCGTTATTGAAAATCATGCAAAACCAAATGTCTACATAACCGGTCTTGATCTCACCAAAATAGTAAATTCTATCAAAGCTTTTACTTCAACGTTAGGAGGTTCATCTTCCTAGCAATAACCGTTGTCTAAAACCCGAAGGGTGAATTGAAAGCAATCACACCAAAAGCGGCTGTTTCATATGATGGACTTCAAATTTCCACCCTAGTGGTGGATGTTGAAAACCAAGGTGACAAAGGAAACGGTGCTTCTATCGGAAGTACCAACTAGACGTCCAACCTCCGATTAGTCCAAGTTGATGAACCAGTTGTCACGCCTAGAACCAAAATCGACGTTACCCATATCCATCTAGGGTTAACAAGGAGAAATCGCGAAAAAGGACGACCTTTTAGCTTTGAAATTCTTGAAATTTTTTCAAAATCTCCACTTCGAGCTGAGCTTCGCGGATGCTCTCCTACACATGCCTAAGTTTGCACCGATGTTCAGAAAGCTTTTGAACAACAAAGACAAGATCTTGGAATTAACCAAAAAACCGGTTATGAAAATTGCTCTGGAGTTCATCTAAAGACATTTCCCGAAGAATTTTGGAGAACCCAGGGTAGATTTTGATACCATGTGATGATTTCCCAGAGTTAGATGAATGCTTGCCCTGGCCAGATCTCGGTGAAAGCATCAATCTAAATGCCAATCTTCGTTTTTGAAAAGTTTAATCTCCATAGACTGACCATACTTGGACTGATACTGAGTTTGGCACGAGACCGTTTCAATCTCCACTCCCAGCGGCATAGCCGAAGATCGTTTTGTGATGGTTGGAAACTTCTACTTTCCAGCCGATTTTGTGGTAGCTTGACTATGATTGCCGACCCTAGAGTTCACGTTGATGTTAGGGAAGACCATTTTTAAGCAACGGCAAGAGCTTGTTGATGTTACAGGTGAAAAGATGACCTTTAGGACATGATGACCTATATCCGTGACTTTCAAAGTAGGTGATACGAAAAAATTCTCATACTTTTGCCATAGAATAGTTTACAAGTCGACTTTATTTGATATAGCTTGTGGGGAATATTCTCAAAGAGGGTTTTAGGTTACTCGGAAGTATTCAAATGGAAAAATCCACATCCTTCTTGGAACCAATTGTTGATACCACTTCTCCCACCCTCCTCCATTCGAGTGGTAGTGATATCATTCTTGAAGAATCGAAGATGAACTTTCTGATACTTCGTTTAAGTTCAGGAATTGATGGATGCCAAATTGTTGATCCGAGGCAGGACATTACTTATTCTTGAAAGCTTTCCATAAATAGGAGCCCTTATCACTACTTCAACCATGCAAAATTATTTTCATGGGTTAGAAAGAACTTAAGTTTGTGAAGCCAAAACGATGAAACATCAATTGATGAAACCTCCAGAGGTCGAGCTCAAGGACTTATCATCCCACCTCGGAATATGCATTTTGGAGGGTGGACAACAAGTTACCAGTCATCATTGCTAAAAAGAATTTGAGTGTCTTGGAGAAAACCGCTCTAATAAAGGGTGTTTACAATCCAACAAGCGGCCATCGCTTGGGATAACTCTCCGATGTCAAAGGGTATTAACCCGGAATTTTTGTATAACAAAATTCTAATAGAAGAGGACTACACACAAGCGGTTCAACATCTAGGACGGGTAACCTAAAAATACACGATGTCATAAAAAATAGAAGTGAAAAACTTCTTGGACGCTGGATTAATTTACCCTATCTCGGGAATTGTCCTGGTAGCCGTACACTGAGTACCAAAGAAGGTGGTTTTACGTAATGAGATATGAGCAAAATGAGTGATCCCAAACTTCGATTAGTTACGGCGATGGCGGGTTATGCATTGACTACAGAAAGTTGATATAGAAAGCACACGAAAAGACCATTTTCCCTCTTACCTTTCATGGAACACAAATGCTAGAAATAGGCTTGCGGGGTTGGTGGGAACATATTATACTTTTGTTTTTCTCGATGGTTTCCTCAGGTTCATTTTCAAATACCCATCGGGCCAAACTTGATCAGGATAAAGACAGCATTTACTTGCCCATACGGAACCTTTGGCCTACCGCCGCATTGCACTTTGGACTCTACAATGCACCTAGGCACATTCCAGAGATGTATGTGGCAATCTTCCACGACATGATCGAAAAACGAGGAAGTGTTTAAGGATGATCTTTCGGTTTTTTGGAAGTTCTTTCTCCTACATGCTAAAACCCCATTAGGTAAAGATGCTTAAGCGGTGTGAAGACACCAATTTAGTCCTAAACTGGGAGAAAAGCCATTTCATGGTAAAGGAAGGCATTGTTCTTGGACACAAAATCTCCAAGTCAGGAATTGAGGTCGATCGAGCTAAGATTGATGTTCATTTCAAAGCTCCTCACAGACTACTGTAAAAGGCTGTCGCAGTTTTTCTTGGGCACATGCGGGTTTTATAAAAGATTCATCCAGAATTTCTCAAGAATAGCCCGTCCCATGACCATTTGCTTGAAAAAGAGACTCCGTTTTATTTCTCTAAAGAGTGTATTGAAGCATTTAACACTCTCAAAAAGAATCTACGAGGCTTCCATATCCTGATTGCCCCTGGTCTGGAAATGAACCATTTTGAACTTATGTGCGATGCATAAGCGATTTTCGCCTTAGGTGCAGTCTTAGGGGCAACGTCATGAGAAACATTTCAGACCTATAATTATGCAAGTAAACAATGAAATAAGGCGGAATGGGAATCTCGTTACTCCACGACAGAGAAAGAAATGGTAGCCGTGGTGTACGCATTGAATAGTTCGTTTTACCTTGTCATGACACTAATGCACTGTGTTACGGATCATTCCGCCCTCAAGTATATCTTTGAAAAGTAAGATTCAAGGGACTGAGATCGCTCCGATGGGTTTGCTCCTTCAAAGAGTTCAACTTTGATGTAGTTGACACGATTGGAGTGAGAAACATAGCGGACTGATCATCTATCATTATTAGAGAATCCTCAACGAGACTGAGGCTCGGATCCAAAGGAGATAACATGATAAGGTTCCTCTTGAAACTCTTAGTTTCATTTGCATGTTCTTGATGCTAGTACCCATGGTTTTGCTGACATCTGCAAACTACCATGCGGAAATTTCGTGATCAAGGGATGTCAACCCAGCAGAAAGAAAATTCTTTACAAGCGTGAAGCCATTACTTTTTGGGACGACCCCTTTCTATTCAAGATCTGTGCTGACCAAGTAATTAGGCGTTGTGTTTCGGGGCAAGAAGCTTTTGACATCCTCAAAGCTTGCCACAGTGGACCCACCGAGGGACACTACGGTGCCAATTACACAGCTAAAAAGATCTTTGATTCAGGTTTCTATTGGCCCACGATCTACAAGGATGCCCACGACTTTGTCACCCGATGTGACATATGTCAACGTCAAGGAAAAATTTCATAACGGGATGAGATGCCACAAAATTCCATTCAAGTTTGTGAAATCTTTGACGAAAACTCTTACACATTTAGTGTGGGGCATTGACTTTATGGCCTTTAACATTCATCAAAGGCAACAAATACATCCTAGTAGCAGTTGATTACCTTCAAAATGGGGTTGGAAGCGAAAACACTCCCAACAATGATGCTTGCGTTGTAGTAAGATTTTTGAAAAGATCTTTTTGCCGATTCGAAACTCCCGAGAAATTATCAGTGTACCGTTAGGGCACTCATTTTGGTAATGATCAATTTGACAAGGTAATGCTTAAATATGAAGTATCCAGCGGTCTTTACACTGCCGATTACAATCCACAACAAGTGGACAAGTGGTGGTTGCCATTCGGGGCTTGAAGAGAATTCTGATGTAGAAACCGTACCCTCTTGGTCTGTAAACACGATGATGCTTTAATGGGCTTTCCGCACCGCTTAACAAAACACATTGGGTGTATCCATATAAAGCTGGTTTACGGAAAAGCCTGCCATTGCAATTGAGGTAGAACAAGGCTACTGGGCCTTATAACATACTAAACTTTGGACCTGAAAATCCGCTGGTTGACCATAGGAAAGTTCAGCTGAATGAACTTAATGAGCTCCGTGATGAAGCTTATGAGAACTCTTTGATCTATAAAGAAAAGACAAAGAGGATTCACGACTCTAAGATCAAGAACCGCGTTTTCAACGTCGGTGATCGAGTCCTCCTTTTTAATTCTAGATTAAAGATTTTCTCAGGAAAGCTTAAAACCCGCTGGTCAGGACCATTCACTATCACACAAGTTTTCCCGTACGGCACCGTCGAGTTATCCCAAAAGTCCGGGCCAAACTTCAAAGTGAATGGTCATCGTATTAAGCACTACTTTGGAGGGGACGTACCACAATTGGTAGTCCCGGATCTCCAAACATTCCCCAATGTCCAATAAATTCAGGTGACGGGTCAAGCATAGCGACCTTAAACAAGCGCTTTCGTTGGGAGGCAACACCTTGATTATCTTTCTATTTCTTTCTATAGTCTTCTAATTGTGTGCGTGGAGGAGGTTTACACTTTTCCTATTACCCGCGTTTAGTGTTTGTTGTGTTAATTGTCCAGATTGCCCGGATTGAGAAGATACTCTCGTGCTTGGTATTATTGTTTATCAGAGTTTCACATTCTCTAGCTTCATTTTGGGAATCCAGTATCCAAATCTAATCGACTAACGTTTTATCTTTTGGCACACTTAATAAACGCCTTAGATTTACGTAGGTGCCCCTTTCAAAACATCGAGGACGATGTTTAGTTCTAGTATGGGGGGGTCATATCGATTATTGATTTTGCCTGCTAAGCCGGTTGTTATCATGTAATCCCGTTTTTACCACCAATTTTTAGCAAAAAAAAATAAAAATAAAAATAAAAATAAAATAAAATTTTCAAAAATAAAATAAGTGTTTTGTCACAGTTCGACTTTACTAAGGGTAGAATGGATAATTTTGACTCGAGTCGGGGGGCTATACAATGTTTTTACCTCTTATTCAGATTTGTATTCCGTGTTGTGCCCTAGCTAGTTCCTTCAACTTACCGATTGTAGGCCCTGCTTTCACGAATTCTGAGTTCGAATTTTAATAAAGCGTGAAAGAAAAGAATGATAGAGCTAAATAGAAGTTTATGTGAGGAGCAATATTCTTCTAAAGCTTATAGAGTAACTTGTGGTTTTTTCTCCCATTAGCTTCTAAATCCACCTTAATCTTACGTGCTCCATTTTAATTCAACATAGGTCAATCGATGTTTTTGAGAAAAAGATTCAAATTTTTGTAACTTGATTCTTTAAAGCGAGGGTTTTTCTGTTCTTAGTAAATTTGAAAGTTTAAATGCCAAAGAAGCATGATATGAAATATGAATGCAAAATGCTATGATAATGAAATTACGCCAATAAAGCATGCACATTGATTATATGGTGCAAGTAAAAAGATTTTTTGTTGTCTGTGATATCCCACTCGCTTAACAACGAGGTGGGATTCAAACTAAGAATTCTTACTTCTAGGGATTTGAGGTTTCTTGGTTGCCATTTTTGTGTTGTATATCTTCACCAGGAAGCGGTCGGTCTAGGTGAGGGTTCAAACACTAAGGACAATCTACCTTAGCCATATTAGGAAGAAGATGTTGATTTGACTTTCCACTACGCTTTGCCATACGACGGTGTTTTCAAACTAAGAACAACCGATCGTGGTTGTGTTATCCTACTTAGGGAGCGAGAGGCCTAGGTAGAGTGTCAAACTAAGCAACGCAATTCTAGCTTTAAGAAACTTATGATTATTGATGATAAAGATGTTGCAAAAAGTCTCAGTAAAAATTTCGTTCTTTTAAATCAAAGTTACAAGGGCATAATAGTTGTGCTTTGAGTCTGATTCATCTTTGGTATTTATTGACGATAGAATAAGTTGATTCTCATGTTAAGTTGAAAGAGTACACTCATTTAAATCATATTTCCATGTTGGGAGCTAAAAGTTCACAAGTCATAAGTTTGAGGGCTTAACATTTAGAATTATATTGGTCTACATGATTCTTGTTTATTGCTTGTGTTGGAAAATACTAATGAAGTTTCTGGGGACGATGAAAATTATCCTTCAGGTCATCCGTAAGATTATTCTTTGGACGCTTCTCATTTCATATGATTCCCAATGTTTTTTATAAAATAAGGAGTCAAACAGGTAGTCGGAAAAAGAAAAAAAAATCCAAAAATATTAGGGATAGTTAGTATATAGATAAAATTTGGTGAAAACGGGACTCGTCAAAGCTATTGATTCTTTAGTTTCCCTTGACAAACGCCTAGCTACTTTTCGAGGTTATTAGTCAAGGGGGATTAAGATTCTTGGTTTCTTGAGTGTTTACTTCATAACATTGCGTGAGGACACGGCAATACCTTAGTATGGGGGATTTTGGTATGTGCTTAATTACACATACCATTTTCCATTAAAAACGAACTTAAATGACTAAAAACGTACCAAAAATACATTGTATTTGTATGTTTGTATTTGTATTGTGCAGGAAATGGACATTCAAAAAGAAAGCCAAAAAACCACCGAACCAAGCACGGGGTGGAAAAGACAAAGCCAAAGTCAGTCAAAGTCAAAAGTCAGACACATAAAGAAAATACAACTTGAGGGACTAAAACTGCCAAACCTCAAGTTGTATTACAAAAGAAAAAGACAAGGGTCGAAATTGCAAACCGGGCAAAGTTTGTTATAAGAGCGAGGGGCCAAAACTGCCAACCTACCCAAACTCCATTCTTCCCGCCCAAAACAAAACCCAGGTACAGAGTAGGGATGTCTTCCCATACTTCTACCCTGCAAAACCACTCAACACCCTAGAAAAATCATTTCAACCACTCTATCAACCCCCCCCCCCCAGCTGTATAAGTGCCAAGTTGGCAATCCCTCACCATTCCCAAAGTATTTTCGATGGCTGAGATTGACTCCAAAGAAGCACAAAAGAAATTGAAGGCTGGGATTTGTTTTAGAATCTCCTCACACAACAAGCACACTTTGTTTTTGTCTCTAAAAAGAAGCACAAGCTTCAAGTCGAAGAGAGAAGACTTCGGCTATAAATAAGAGCCTTTTGTAAGCCTTTGAGGGGGGGGGGGGGGGGGGGGGGGGGGGGGGGGGGGGTGGGTGTGGGGGGGGGGGGCGGGGGGGGGGGGGTGGGGGGGGGGGGGGGGGGGGGGGTGGGGGGGGGGGGGGGGGTGGTGGGGAGGCATGTTAGTAACTAGTTAATTTTAGAATATCTTAAGTTTAATTTTCAGTTTTTAAAAGTCATTTACAGCGTTTACTTTCAGCTTTGTAACACTTTCAAGTTTTAATGCAAATTTGGAGTTTTTTAAGTTAATTCTTGATTCTCTGTTTCTCCTCTGTTAAAAGCTTTAGTTAATATGTTTCTAAAGCCTTTTAAAAATCATATAATTCATTTGTATTAACTAAAATACTAAGGAATTTAAGTATAGTCATCTAAAATGTCACATCAATACACACCACCGCTTATTTTATGGATGTTGAGCCAGTTCTGATGGGCTTATGGACTATCAATAGCTTGTTTTTATGCAAGCTAGAGCTTGTAGATACTTGGTTTAGCCCAGTTTTGAGCAAGGGTGTTGTTAGGTTTCTCTTTTTCTTGTTTTCTTATTTACTGTTAGGAAAATGTTATTAGTGCTTATTCTTACTAAAAACTGTTTATTAAGTAATTCTATTTTGTTATTTAACAATCTGTTTTCTAGTAAATAAGGACCAATAAGGCTTACTATAAATAGAAAATATGATTTGTGAAAAACTTTAAGGGATATTTTGAAACTAACAGTACTAACACCATAGTTAGTATCATAGTAAGTATGCTAGTTCATTTTGGGATTTAAAAACTGCAGTACTACTTAAAGCTACAGTACTAAATCCAAGTTAGTTACTGTTAGTTAAAACTTGTTAGTACTGGCTTGTTCATTTTAGCTTATCAGTTATTATTTTCTGCTTATTTATAGGATTTTCCTTAAGCTTTTTAGAATAGGATAAACCATTTTCCTTTACTGTCTTTAGGAGTAAGCTTATTTTCTTTTTCAAAGTATTTTCAATAGTGTATCAGTTTGTAGCTTTTTAGCTTATTTGCCATTGTAGTTTATTCTAGTTGCTCATTCGTATTACTGAGTGCTTATTAGGGTTAGTTAAATATCTGTTTTAGCTTATTTGCTTATTTCTTGCTTCATTGTACTAACAGTACTAACCTTAAGCAACCAGCACTAACTTATAGACTAGCAGTACTAACTCCAAGTTAGTACTGTTAGTTAATACTGTTAGTACTGTAGTTAGTACTGCTGAGTTTTTCTTGATCAATTTAGCTTAATTGCTTTTTGAATTTGCTTATTTAGAGTTAATTTAACTTATTTGGTTTACCTTAAGCTTATTTGAGCTTATTTGTGTTTTAGTGTAAAAGTTTCAAGTGTTTTTACCATTTCTAGCTTTTATTCTTGTTCCAGCTTATTTTCTTTGCTTATTTTTATGTGCATTTGCTCATTAAAGTTTGGTGCCCAATCCTAATCCTTGTCATATTCAAACATCAATCATCAATCGTCTCTCGATTTTCCATCTCTAGCCTCGTTGGGACATAACGACCCGGGAACACTCTATACTGCTTCCGGTTTTCATTGCTCTCGCGTGTTTTCGCCCCTTGTTGTGTATTTATACATGTTTGTATTTGTTTACATATTTAAGGTGTGAGTTCGCGCGAGTCAGTCCACTATGACAAGCTTCGAGAATTGCGAAAGCTTCTTTGCCATCTACACACCTTCGGATTAATTGATCCGCACAAGTCTTGAAAAGAAAAGGGTCATCCCAAAAATAGTGTTTTACATCTTTAAAGAACTTGTTTTTCTCTTGAGTTGACATTCCTTTTTTAATGAAGTTCCCCGCGTGGTAGTTAGCAAAATCGGCGAACCACGGGGTACTTTGGTCTTTGGAAGTTAACACACTTAAAGTCTCTAAAGGAAAAGTCTCGGTAATCTCTTTTGGATCAAAAGTATTTTCGTAAGGGTTTTCGAGACGAGAGAGGTGATCCATTTGCTCTCCACGTGTTTTTGTCGGATAGGAGCACTTCACACCTAAATAAGAGATGATCTCATTTTGAGTAAGAAGTTGAAGTTTGTAGAAGTAGATTCCATGGTAAAAACGTCAAATTCTCTGAAAGATGTTTAGCCTGAGTTAGACAAACTTAGACAAAAAGCAGTTTCAAAGTTAAAGTGGACTGCTTATTTATGTATTCTTTGTATGTATTCATCTCTTGATGTTCTTGTGTTTCCTTTATTTAGTTTCTTACTTTCTTTCCACATTTTGATATATTTTTTGTAACACCCCAAAAACCACAACGCAATCGGAATCCATCTTGGGTGCTACTTAATAGCAATAAAGTACAAGTTACAGATAAAACGTCTCTAAGTGAGTCGTTGCAAAAAGTCTCAACCATTCGGTAAAAAAAATTTTGCAAGAAATATCGAGTTTGCAACGCAGCGTCTCATTTATAATGTGAAGTTTATGTGTGTTGTGAGTGTGTGAGTAAACGTTTAATTGAATTTGTTAATGAAATTATTAAAGCCTTCAAAAAAATATTGTATCCGCGCGACTTGAATACTCCACCCATGCTCAGCTCAGCAAATATCATAATAACCTGTGAATAATACATGCGCAAGAACGATCCATAAACAATAATGTGCGAGGAAAATTCAATAGGTTTAATAAGTGTAAAAGCAGTAAGTATTGGGAAAATAAATCAAGTATTATTTCAGTAAAGAATAGTGTAGTTACATCATACATATTTCCTTCACTGATATTGATTTCCGAAATCCAAGTAGGATTCAAAAATTAGGTAATGTTCAGCTGTGGGACCAAAGATTTAAGTAATGGTTAGGACAAGAGAAACAATTCACCAAGTCTAAATAAAATATATATTATTGCACTAAGCTCATGACAACGAAACTTAAACAGTAAATTTATGTGTCGTATATCGTAACTCGTATATATCTCCGCCCCTCTCTAAATCATGGCAATCTCAAGGGGATTGATGCCAGAAAACTCTTTCCCTGTACGTGTATTATGTCAATTTATGTTGAGTGCGCTCACCAACCACGCAATGGAGGTTAAATTTCTAAGCCAAGATCCCGGGCGGGAATTGTGATAGTCCCGATAGATCTATCCACAACACTTGCTGTTTATGTTACTCAGTCGGTATTAAACGGCGTTCATGTTAAAAGGGGACTTAATAGGGCTCACTCAAGGTAACTTATGCAAGTATTTGATCTGGAATAGCGCAATTCATATTGAAAAAACTTGTGTCCCAATGTAAAAGTCAAGTAATTGTGTTCAAAAACACTCAGTTTTATATATCAAGAATTCATGATCTTCATACAGCATGAGATTAGTAAGCAAAATCAAGTGGCTTTATGTTAAATTCTATGAGTAAATCATATATTGTTATGAGAAGTCATGATAGTACTATCCTAAGCAGATGTATAAGGATTTTAAGTAAAAATAGTCATGTAATCGTCATGAGTCAGTTAGAATTCAATAAGTTTGCTTGGTATATATTTATAGTATATTTTTTTTAAGTTAAAATTAATTTTTGGACCTGACTTATAAGGTTCTTTTTCCTAATAACATCTCCTTACACGTGTAATTGTATTTTTAATAAAATATGGTCGGTTTGTTAATATCACTGGTTTAATTAATAACTTTCCTTTCTTTAATATCGCTTTCCTGCACAATTCATACGCCTACTTAATATTATCTAAAACTGTTGAAAAAAACTGTGCATAGCATGTATTCTCAGACCATCGAAAACAGAGTCGTATAATAGAGAGAGCCATTAAAGAAGAGATGTCAAAGGTTGGGCGCTGAGTGTGAAGGCTGTCACCGAGAGCAATGAAAGTACTCGAACGAGAAATTGCAACATAGAATCGAGTACTTGGAGCGACAAAAGGTCTGTCACCCGCAACCTATATTTGAATGTGTTCGCGTTGTGTTAGAGTTATATATTTATAAGAAAAAATGCAATAAAAATGCATAGTAGTGTAAAATAAGTTATTCCGACATATATGAAACTTATATCGTAGAATCCATGGTGCGCAAACTCTTACTTTATTTATCCCCACTTACAATTTTTTGCCTTATAGGTTTACTCTATTGTAAACCCATTCCGACTAAGTAGTGTAATTTTGTAAGTGAGAAAATTACCGCCATTTGAGAACCTTATTATCAGGGGTTAAGACTCATCTAGACGCGAACAAAAGCGAAAAGGTACTAAACGTAATAGTTGTAATTTAAGCTTTGTTAATATTGTTTAGCGGTCTGAATGTCATTCTTCATAAACGCTAATTGACCATTAAAAGAATTTCGTCAAGTACTTTGCTTTTTATTATACTTTTTCTTAAATGTCTGGACCGCCGTCCGAATGCAGATACCCGTGTAAATCACTTTTTCACGATTCCGAGAGACTTCTTAGCCAAGATTTGATGTTGAACTAAAAGACAGGATATCGGCACGCCAAACCTTGTCTTTTAGAGATTTCTAGAGCAGAGACTCCAAAACCCAACATGAAAAAATGACCATAAAATACCACATGCAAGTTGTCTTGCAGGAAATATTATAAAAACGCCAGATTTGGTTTGGTTTTTGACCCAGTGATAAAGCATTTTTTAAACTTATGATTGGCCTCCGCAAAAAGTAAAAACGACAGTTTTTTGAACAAACTTTTAGTTTACCCGAGATCCAAACTCGACTGAAAGATCCCAAATGGACAAAAAGCCCACTTTATCAGGTTCTGAACGTGCAATTTAATCAAATACAAATAAAACTCATATTTTTTTACTCTAGTTTTTCGACCCGTTATTACTCACTTTTAATTGAAAATTTTACAAAGAAGAGTGACATTTTAATTTGCATTTCGCGAATTAAAGATGCTTAAAGTACTTTGGATGAAGTAATTAAATTGTCATGACACGGAGTGGAACACGGACTAGAATCGAGACAGAAGAAGGAGAAGCGAACCAATATGATTTATGGAATGTGTTCCATCATTCCTAAACCAAGACGTAGATAGTTAAACGACTCACGTTTAAGGGGTTTAGTAAGAATGTCGGCAATATTATCGATGGACGGTACTTTTTCGATTGAGATATATCCTTTTTGGACATTATCACGAAGAAAGTGGTGACGAATTTCGATGTGTTTGGTACGAGAATGTTGCACCTGGTTTTGCTAAGGTCAATCGCGCCTTTGTTGTCACACATGATGGGAACGTCATCGAGTCGTACGTCGTAATCGATGAGAGATTGTTTCATCCATAGTGCTTGTTGACATGCCTTTCTAGCGCTTACGTATTCGACTTCGGTAGTGGAAATAGCAAGAGCGGTTTGTTTCTTCGAGAACCAAGATGTCAAACAACATCCTACGAACGTACAAATACCGCTAGTGCTCTTTCGGTCCACATAATCTCCCGCATGATCAGAGTCGGCATATACTACGGTTTCTATGCTGGTCCCTATAGGATACCATAATCCTAAGTGCGTAGTGCCTTTAATGTATCGGAAGATACGCTTTGTAACACCCCCAAATCTGGGTAGTAGCGGAATATTGAATATCTGAGGGCGTTACTTCATAGATCAATACCACAAGATGTGAGAACGACCACTAAAAGTGTTGTTTTAAAAAGATACATTGGATTAACAAAATACTTGCTCATTTCATAAGCTCATGGCTTCAAATTGTTCGACAATATAAGTAAAGAATTCGGTTTATAACAAATGTTTCCAAAATGTAATATGCCCCAAATCTTTAGTACTGACTCTCCAAAGAGTGACCCCCAATGTATCTTGGCACCTCGTGCCTTATTGACCTGAGAAAAACATGCTTAAAATGTCAACATAAAGTTGGTGAATTCATAGGTTTATGTAAATCAATTGAAGGACCGCAAGATTTCCAAGTGTATGATTAAGAAACAGATGCAAACATCATAAAAAGTAATTACATTTTCCTAAGCTCATGACACTGAAGCTCGACATGTATGAATGCGATAAATTACCAACATTGCCCATGAATGATGTTCTAACCCGCAACATCCCAAATCCGACATGGTATACGTTTGTTGTCTGGCAAACCGGCACAGTGAGCGCTACTCACCCAAACGGGGATGTCAATCCCAAATAGATCCATTTATAACATTCGCGATCACAATCTAGTAATTGATAGTTCATAATAAGGGCTCAGTGGGTTATCGCTACTTAGGCAAACACGTAATCATAGTATAAAATGTACACTTGCGTCCAATTTGTAAAACAAAGCATGTTCTCACCCCAAAGATGTAAATCATTTAAATAATTGTAAACATGGGGCTATGAACTCACCTTAGTAAGTAGTTCTCTGCAAATGCTAAATATATCCAAGTATGACAAGTGAATCACACCGTCAAATACCTAGGTAAATACGGCCAGTCTTAGTCTACAAGTTTAGCCTAACGACTTAATGTGTAAACTACAATAATTTGCTAGTTTATATATACTGTTATCACTTGTGTGGTGGTGCACATGTTTATTGTATTTGTCTTTACTTGATGCCTCTTGGGAGGGTATACGATTACACACGTTCAAGTATACGTATAAACGTTATTAATAAATATACATATTTACTAAGTCGTGTTTAATTCTGTATAATCTCCGGTACATATTATAACTTGTCCGATTCGTTAAGTGTTCATTTAAAAATCACTTTTATCATAAAATACCCTTAGGTCTTCTATATTTACAAAAATAGTCCCTTAAGTTTCAGAAGTGACAAAACAGCCCCCTAAACTTTATAGATCCAGTTTTGACAGTTTTAACCCTTAAGTTTGCAATTTGACACTTTTAGTCCCTTAACTTGTCAAAATCGCATTTTAAGCCCGATTAAAGTCTAACGAGTGACAATAAGTTTTATTAAACTCCAATAAGCCATCCAAGCTGTGTCAGCTTATAAATAAGCTCGGACGAGCTTATTTAGGCTTATTAGGCCTTATTGGGCTCGTTAAAGCCCGTTAAGCAAAATAATGGTCCAATTTAGATTTTCAGAGTACATAAGTCCTTATTAAGCTTATTTTAAGCTATATGAAACTGTTTAGCTAAAAAATAAGCTCGGATAAGCTTATTTGAGCTTATTGGGCTCGTTAGTCCAATAACCTTAACCCGAAAGGCTTTTAAATGTCCATTAGGGTTTCATATATGATCCAACTTATTTTTCTTATCTCATTAAGCTCTTATGATTATAATTAAGCTGTTTTTATTGTATGGCTTATTCAATAAGCTAATAAGCCTCGTTAATGGGCTTTTGGGCCCATTATGAACTCGATAAGCCTTTTAAGCTTTTAGGCTTGATCTCTTAAGGTCCATTAGCTACTTAGACTTCCTATAAGCCCTAACTTTCTGTCTTACTTCCCCCAATAAGCTGTTAGAGCTTATTTGGCTGTTGGGCCCGTATTGGGCCTCGTAAAGGCTTGATAAGTTCGTTAGTGGCCCGATAGGACTTATTTTCGTGACTTACTATCTAACGAAGTTAAATAAGCTCTTAACCCATCAATAAGCTCAAGTGAGCTTAATAATAAGTCATGGGTCCCAACTAACGGGCTGTTGGGCCCATTAACGTCTGTTAGTGGACTGTTTGGCCCAACAAGACCCATTAGTGGCCCGTAAATGGAGTTGAGGGTTTGTTAGGACCACTAGTACCAAAACAACTTGCTAGTATTCCTTAGTCGCGATTTATCACATGCAAACGTTTAATAACTTCGTATACACCTTCCCAAGCCACGCCATTTCATTCTCTTTAAAAGTTTACGTGTGGATTTATGTATTTCAAGTGTAAGTGTTTGTATTCACCTTGGTTTCCTTACTCGAAGTTAAATGAAAACGTTAGCACATATTTTATCATGTCTAGCACCACACAAGATTTTGTATACGAATTCATGTGTACATATACCATGCACGGGTTGAACCATGCATGTTCCTACTCACGTACATTGGTAAATTTCAATATATCGCGACCCATATAACTAGATAAGAAGAAAACGAATGAGATATGGATGTGTATGGCTTAGTACGTGACTTACAATAGTCCTAGCAATTTGGTTCGAGTTAGGAAGACAACCCAATGTATTATACACGATCGAATAACAACCCAAAGCTCCAAAGCTTAGTAAATACCCAAGTCTTGGCTCGTGAACCTTCTTATGCCCTTGTATGAATACCCTAGTACCACTTATATGTTCGAGTGAGCTTATATGTGTATGAGACGAATTGTTTAGGTTCGGTTATGGTATTATTCAAACACAAGGAGAGAAATGGGGATGGTTTTTGCTTGAGAGAGTGTTTAGGAATTGTAAGAAGTGTTTAAGGTAAATGTGAGTGGGTATATATAGGCTCATGAGCTAGTTAGGTTTCCTTGTCCCTAATCAAACCAAACCGTGCCCTAAGTTAGTGGTTTTGAGGGTTCTAGTTATCAAGACATGGTTTTGTCTTAAACCACCTAGTACATTCCTTAATTACATGATATATGTACAAGATTTACATGAGATTTGAAGATCTTTGATTGTATATATGTTGTTGGTGACCGCGGGTATCAAGAGGCACAAAGAGAGCAAAAATGGTTATTAACCATTGGGTAATAGGCTAGTTAGAGACAAGTTGTACATGTTTTAATTAAACATAGGTTGTACATGTACTTAGGAGATATTAGGGAGATTTTCCTAGTTGATTTTGTGTGGGTGACGAGTAGGATCAAGGGGAAAGGGAGGTTTTTGAAACCTTACTAGGATTATACAAGTACAAGGTTTAATTAAGAGATAATGGTACAAATGTGTAAGTATCCAAATGTTTTATGGTTTTTATTTACTTATATTCGGCCATAATGGCTTAATAACATAAGATTTGAATAAATTTTGTGTTTAAGGTTCAAAAGTGGGTATTGGTTTGAGTCTAGGTGAGTCTAGGTATTTCCAAGGTGTGTCTAAATGTATTTTATTGCGAAACGTAAACCTTGTACGTGACCAAAAAAAAGTAAAATACGCAAAGTTAATAATTATCTTCATAATAATTATATAACACTTGCTTGACATAAACCTTAATTTATCTGGTGTCCGTTTACGTTAAAAGATTATTTCTAGTCTACGCGATTTAGCTTAAAAGTTAAATTAAAAGTAAATGCATATCGGACTAAAATAAATAATGACGAATAATAGGAGTCGTAAAATGACCTGAAATTGAGAAATATTACATCAATTATGGTAAGCACCTTTTTATAGTTCGATTAGTGACGATCCTTTAATTTACACTCATTGTGTGTTGTCTCTATAGTCTAGGGATTTAACATTGGCTTCATAGGATGGGTGGACCTACCAATGTGCCACAAAGCATTGGATGTCATTCCTGGAATTTAAGAGCTAGGAATGAGCTAAAATAGGATCTTGTAGAGCATTGTTGGTGAGGAAGATCAAAAAGTACCTGATCCTCACTTGTATTTTGATTTTGTTGTGTTTAAGAATCTCTAGTTTGGTTAGGAGATGTGGGTCTTGTTGGGATTTAACAAACTAGGTAACCAGTTTAGCTACGAGTACGCAGCGAAATGGATCTAATTTTAGCACAAAGATTAAAACATAATAAAAGGGAAGTAAACTAACCTTTAAGCCTTAGATCTTAAAAACGAGTTAGCGGTTAAATTACCGCCTCTACGGTTGCTCACACAATCACGTCAACAGAATACGCCAAGCTGTCTAGACTTGACTTTACGAACCAAACACCACGTGTTATAACCGATTACTAAACGCACCCTTGTGAGCCATGTGTGAATCAAAAACCAAACAAAACCCTAATTTTGGTTAGCACCGAAAATCCCTTAACAGAATTCAGTTAGGGTTTAAAAACCAAAACCGAAAACCGTATTGAAAAAAGACAAGAAATTGACGACCAACTTGGAATAAGATTGATTTAGCTCATCACTTTTTAATTTTGTCAACGACATATATCTACAACCAGTAAATTAATTAGAATGTGTTGTGTGACACGATCTAAGTATCTTTGATTTATCTATCCTTATATGGTTTATATAAAATACATACTTGAAATGTCATGTGCGATTTTATAGCAGATTTATGTTTGTTGCAATTTTTAAATCATGCGTTATTGAGAATGATCTGTAACATTTAATTGTTGTTTAGGTGTTTGAGCTAACCGTCTTCAAAAGCTACAAATTACACAACAGAAAGTAGGGTCAAAACATTATAAAGGTAGGATGAAGATTGGGACACCGATTAACTTAAGAGGTATTAAATAGTGAATCATTTATGTGTTTAACTTACTTGACCATGGTTCATTTCTTGACCTTTAGGCTCAACTGTTGTGATCTGTGCAAATGCATTTTGGTTATTGTGTGTGCTATAATCTATATGATATGATCATATACGTATACGAGATTTATCGTATAAGTAATGAATGTGTGCTGATATTGGTAGAAACGGGCATGACCTACAAATTGAAGACCATAAATGAGTGATATAAATCCATGGAAATTATCTTTTTGAAGAAAGTAGTAGTTCTGTTGGAAGTTTTGGTACGAAAAGAAGCCATTACTGAGATGAAAGTGTGCAACATTCCTCAAAATCACAACACAAGAAAGAAATAATCGTGTCGTTAAACCACAAACCACATTGATGTATGTTCTTCCTCTTGAACGAAATCGTTAAAACTATAAAAATGTCAGCTTTGAGATTCTTTTTCTCAAAGGAACCTTACGTGGTACAGAGATTTCAAGAACAAAGGTAATTTCTATACAACGATTTCAATATGCTGAATTTTTTCTTAAATGTTGGCTGCTAAGTTGTTTGATTTTGGAACAGAAAAGTAAGTCATGTAGAGGGTAAACAGTATCTAAAGTGCGTCATTTAAGTAGAATACGTATCGATGGGATGATCCGTCACAAACCGCTCTCATAATCCTCCACCTCCTGGTTTCCCCAACATGAAAAAGGTAAGTAATCAATTTATTTCTGTACTTTACTGTTATCTGCCATACTGTTCTTTCATTTTCTTTGTTTGCGTTACAAATACACTTCGTCAATTATTACTTATTATACTAATTGTTGTTTGTATCCTCACCTGCTACATTGAGACATCTTGAGTCTTTATCTTTAGTCATTTATAGTTCCATTCATTTTCTTTTGTTGCAGTCCATCTTTTATTTGATCATTAGGAGGATGAAAACAAACACAAATTCATGTGTTCTGTCCGTACAACCAGCGGAAAAGTCTTGACAATATAGGATACATGGTTAATGTTTCTTTTAACAAAAACAGTTTTAGGTTATTGTTATGAATATAATCTTACGATAATACCGTCTTTTAGTAGGGCTTGTGAGGGAGTAGGGTGTTGTTGCATCAGCAAATAAGACTAATTGGGGCAACAAATTTCACTTCTGAAAGTGGCCCCCACTATTAGGGTATCTTACGTTTCAAACTAGAATGTGTAGTTCAATATTATTTGATTCATTGATATTTATGAGTTTAGGACCTTTTCTACATACATTAATGACATTTTTCTGTGAACTAACCTCTGACATATGTGTTGTTTGAATAGTAATGTGGTTCATGTGAGGGACATCTCTGAAAATGGCCAGCGCGAAATAGGTAAAGATCATTGCTTTACGTCATTTGCGGTACTGCACACATATAATAATCAATATTTATGCTTAAATGTCATGTGGGTAACTACTACTTGGACCTGATGTTCTGCAACATTAAGCTCATTACAAGGAAACATCTATAAATGATATTAGTTAAATCAATATTTTGGATCCTTAAAGACAAAGCCACATCTTCATATAATTCTTGAGTAGTATAGTAGTTTGTAATAGATATGTTTATGGTGTGACCCAAAGGATAACAACTTTTTAAGGTATTGTTTGTTGGTGGTATCTTTTTGACATCAGGTACGTAAGAATGAGTTCACTTGCAAACATGATTAAGCCAATAAGTTTGGGTCCGTTTCTTAATTATTTCATGGTAATTCTTTATGTACCTCAGGTTTGTTGTCATTAAATTTAATTATCAGTTGACCAGGAATTTGCTATATTAGTTTGAAATGTGGATTAGGTTTGGATGGCTTAGTTATATAACATAACCTTATTTTACTTCTGATTATGTTTTCTTAATCTTGGTGTATTCGCTGACAGAAAACTTCAACTGAACATTTCACTGGACCGCAAGATCTGGAACTGGACTTTAATTGAAGTAATGGCGTAATGCTATTTGAATTTGATCAGAAGTTATGTCAATTATGTCATCCCGGAATAGAGCAATGGTAAAGTCAAATACTTATGTTGGATTTCCTTAACTGTTATGACATCTAGAAAATTGTTTTTATATGGCTATAATTTTGTCCTATTTGTTTGGTTGAATAATTTGGGCCCAACCGCCATTTGCTTTTCTATCCATAAGCGTTTTAATTGTATTTTGCTACAAAGTTTGTTTCAGAATACATCCTCATGATTTGCTTATAATAAACTATGGATTTTAGAAATTTATAAATAAGATTAAAAAGTGTTACATATATTCTGATTGACAATTGTTTAGCTAAATACCATTTGAGACTAAGTTAGCCCCGCCGCAACGCACGGACAGTCTGCCAACTTGTTATATACATATACTATAGTATGGAATAAAAACTACGTCATTTTACCATGGGAATTAAAAAATTGTCAAGCCAAAAAAGATGAGATTAAGCCCAAATATAAATATATACATTCTTTATCAAACGCTCTTCTCATTGAACTTCAGTCCTTGTAATTTTTCTATAATGATAAACTCATATTTCCACTCACCAAAACACATACACAATGGTGTCCCACGAAAATTTTTCAGCTAGCCGCACACACACACACACAGCAGGGGTTTCCACGGCCCACTATCTATATAAATTGGTTGTTTGAAAAAGATTTGAGTGATATTACAGGTGAAGGTCTATTGCTTTTGATATTAACTTGCAGCTTTTTGTGGTCGGGTTTGTTGGTAGTCTAAAAAAGATAAGAAAACGGGGTTGCTTTGAAGAAAGTCAGAATCACAAGAACGTTTTTAACAGGTGATGCGCATCAATCCAATAAACTGGAGTTAATATAGCAAGGTTTGATTTGAATATGGTTTTTGTTTGGACATTTTGTTGCAACAAAATGTCCATACAAAACCATATCAAACAAACCTTGCTATATTAACTCCAGTTTATTGGATTGATGCGCATCACCTGTTAAAAACGTTCCTGTGATTCTGACTTTCTTCAAAGCAACCCCGTTTTCTTATCTTTTTTAGACTACCAACAAACCCGACCACAAAAAGCTGCAAGTTAATATCAAAAGCAATAGACCTTCACCTGTAATATCACTCAAATCTTTTCAAAACATACCAAATTGAATAGTAGTGGGGCCTGGCGGTGGATACACTGGTCCTGTGTGTGTGTGTGTGCGGCTGATAAATTTTCGTGGGAAACCATTGTGTATGTGTTTTGGGGAGGTGGAAGAGGGTTTATCAGTTATAGAAAAATGACCCAAGGTCCTGGAAAGTTTCTTAGAGAAGAGCGTTTTGATAAAGATTTGTTTTATTTATTTTGGCTTGATCTATCTTTTTTTGGCAGACATTTTTGATAGCCCATGGTAAATGACGTGAGTTTTATTTCCATATTTAGTGTATGTTATTTAAATACAAGTTGGCGATTGTCGTGAGTTGCGGCGGGGCTAACTTAGTCTCAAATGGTATTTAGCTAAACAATTGTCAATCAGAATATATGTAACACTTTTTAATCTTATTTATAAATTTCTAAAATCCATAGTTTATGATAAAGCAAAGCATGAGGATGTAATTCTGAAACAAACTTGTAGCAAAATAGCAATTAAACGCTTATGGATAGAAAAAGCAAATGGCGGTTGGGCCATAATTATGTCAACAAAACAATTAGACAAAAATTAAAGCCATATATAAACACATTTCTAGATGTCATATCAGTTAAGGAAATCCACAGAGCTATTGTGACTTTACATTGCTCTATTCTTGGGATGGACATAATTGACATAACTTCGTTCAAATTCAAATTAGCATTACTCCATTACTTCAATTAAAGTCAAGTTCAAGATCTTGCGGTCAGTGAAATGTTCAGTTGGAAGTTTCTCCTTGCGAATACACCAATATTATGGAAAACATAATCAGAGGTAAAATAAGGTTGATGTTATATAAAACTACGCCCATCCAGATCCTATTCACATGTTCAAACTGAATATAGTCAAATTCTGGTCAATGTTATTAAATTTATGGACAAACAAACTGAGGTACATAAGAATTACAATGATATAATTAAGAACTGGACCCAAACTTATTTGGCTTAAAATGTTTGACAAGTGATCCATTCTCGAAGTAATGTTGTCAAAAAATACCATCCATTCAACAATACCTTTAAAAGTTGTATCTTTGGGGCACTCATTAAACAATATCTATACAAACTACTATTTACTTAATAGATTTATATTGAAGATGTGGGCTTTTGTCTTTAAGGATCCAAAATATTGATTTAACTAATATCATTTTAGATGTTTCCTTGTAATGAGCTTAATGTTGCAAGAACATCAGGTCCAAGTAGTAGTTACCACATGACCATATAAGCATAAAAATTGATTATTATATGTGTGCTAGTACCGCAAATGACTCGTATAGCAATGATCATTACCTATTCGCCGCTGGCCATTTTCAGAGATGTCCCTCACTTGAAACCACATTACTATTCAAACAACAATTATGTCAGAGGTTAGTTCACAGAAAAAGGTTCATTAATGTATGTTAGAAAAGGTCCTAAAACTCATAAATATACAATGAAATAAATAATATTGGAACTAAAATTATAGTTTGATACCGTAAGATAACTCTTTTAATAGGTGCCACATTCAGAATGTCGATATGTGTTGCCACCAATTAGCTTTATGTGTGATGATTAAAAAACTACCCTATCCCTTCAAGCCTACTAAAGACGGTATTATCGGTAAGAATATATTCAGAAAATTAACCTAAAATTGTTTTGTTAAAGAAACATTACATTATCTGTTGACTTGTCACGACTTGCTGGTTGTTACGGACAGAAACACATTGAATTTGTGTTTGTTTCATCCTACCTAATGATCAAATTAAAAGATGGAATGCAACAAAAGAAAATGTATGGAACTATAAATGACTAAAGATAAAGCCCCACCCTCAATGCTCTCCTCTACTTCCCCCCTCAAGTTGGTTCAATTGTAGCAGGTGAGGGAAGAAAAACAACATTAGTATAATAGTTAATGACATTGACGAAATGTATTTGTAACGCATACGAAGAAATTGAAAGTAACAGTTTGCAGATACACAGAAAGTACAGAAATAAAGTGAGTAATTACCTTTTACATGTTGGGGAACCAGGAGGTTGGTTTTATAAGACTGTTGTGAAGGTCATCCATCGTTACGTATTCTTACTTGAATGACGCACTTTAGATACTGTTACCTCTAGCGTCTCTTACTTTTTTGTTCAAAAATTCCAAACAACTTAGCAGCTCAACATTTAAGAAAATATTCAGTTTATTGAAATCGTTGCTTAGAAATTACCTTTTTCATTGGAAAATCATCTTCCCAAACGTTAGGTTCCATTGAGAATAGAATCTCAAACTGACATTTTAGAGTTTGACGATTTCGTTCATGTGGAAGAACTTACATCAATGGGGTTTGTGGTCAGTTAACGACTCAATTATTCTTCTTGTGTTGTGATTTTGAGGAATGTTTACTCTTGACATTCTCAGTATTTATGCTTATTTTCGTACCAAACTTCAACTAGAACTACTACTTTTCTTTCAAAGATAATTTCCATGGATTTATATCACTCATTTATGGTCTTCAATTTGTAGGTCATGCCCGTTTATACCAATATCAGCACACATTCATTACTTATACGATAAATCTCGTATACGTATATGATCATATCATATAGATTATAGCACACACAATAACCAAAATGCATTTGCACAGATCACAACTGATTGAGCCTAAAGCGTCATGAAATGACCATTGGTCAAGTGAAGTTAACACTAAATGTTTCACGTATTTAATACCTCTTAAGTTAATCGGTGTCCCAATATTCTTCTCTTCATTATTTATTGTTTAGACCCTACTTTCTGTTGTGTAATTTGTAGTTTTGAAGACGGTTAGCTCTAAACACCTAAACAAACATAAATGTTTAAAGATCATTCTCAATAACGCTATGATTTAAAAATTGCAACAAACTTAAAAATCTGCTATAAAAAAGCACATGACATTTCAAGTATGTATTTTATATAAACCCATATAAGGATAGATAAATCAAAGATACTTAGATCGTGTCACACAACACATTCTAATTTATTTTAATGTTGTAGATATATGTCGTTGACTAAATTAAAAAGTATGAGCAAAATATATTATTCAGTTGGTCGTAATTTTCTGTCTTTTTTTTTCAAACTCGTTATAACGAAAGGTTCAGTTTAAGTTATACATAATTCAAGTTAATAAACGTAAAAAAAGAAAAGAAATAATGCAATAGTTCGTAAAGTATAAAAAAATGCATTACCTGTTCTTTATTTATGCCACCTAGGAGCCCATGACTTCGAGACGGATCCATATCCTAGATTTTCCTATAAGCAAAACAAAAAGCACCATTTACGCTGGAGAATCAAATCAAACAGTCTAACAAAAATAAAATTTTTTTTTTCAAACCCCACCCATACCAATAAGGTCTCTTACTTTGTGTTTGCCTGTTGGTTATCCCTAACGGCCCCTAACAACACTTTCAGTTGAGTGGTCGCCTAAAATTGCCTTTATTACCGACGGCATAGATCCTAATCTTCGGATCGGGCACACCACGGCAGTAACGTGTGTATCTATAAATCATACTATTTTAACCAAAAAAACTTATCTTTTATGATTCTTATCACACAAATGTCACAAAGATTCACTCTTTGCCATAGGAAATAGCTCAAAATCAAATTGTTTGATTTAGTCCATAAAAGTTTTATTGTATTGATAGACTGGGAAGTTGGAAATTTGCTTTTTGCCTAATTATGATAATGAAGTAAAATGGCATAAAGAAAATGGTTCAAAGATTAAGTGATTAGGTAAAAAAACCACTCTTAGCGTTTTGATGGACTCTCATAGGCCAAGAAGGGAACTTGTCCAAGTAGTTGCTGGTAGTTGGTACTGTGTTTTATTTTAAAAAAAGCTGCAATAAAAGCATTGAAAATACACAAAATATCTTTTAGGATCATCTTCAAGAAATTGTAATAAATAAAAACTTAAAATGGATACTAATCCCTTTGTTTTCTGACACTTTCTAACCGATCTTTATGTATATGTTCTTGAAAGTGTATTTGGTAAAAAATAAAAAAAGCTTTAGCATATTTCACAAAAAAAATAAAGAGAAGTTAAATACTCGTCTAATCGCCTCAATCTTTTCTTGCTTCGTAGCTTCCCTCGCCATTTCTCGTATTTCCACTATCCTATCATCCATTTCCATCATTTCGAACTAAGTTTCCATTACATTAAATTCCGCCAACTCGTTTCGCTTAACGCCTAAATCTAAACCCCTCGGTTTTTCCTCACTTTCGTCGAAAATCAAAACAGCACAAACAGTCTGAAACACAAAGGCCTCAATCAAATAAAACTCAATTTTCAAAAAAGACTTATTTTCAAAATTCTTGAAAAAAGGACCGTTTCCAAACCCACCAATTCCCATATCTGAAAAGTTGTTTTCTTCATCTAGCTGTAACATTTCTCATTTTCATTGTACGACTCTATTAATGATCACAATTTATTTTAGTCCGATATGCGTTTACTTTTAATTTTGACTTTTAAGCTAAATCGCATAGAGTAGAATATAATCATTTAAAGAAAACGGTTCACCCAAATAAATCAGGTTTTTCGTACAAGCAAAGTGTCAAGTAATTATTAGGAAGATAATTATTGAAATTGCTCATTTTATTTTTATTGGTCACGTAGATGACTTACGTTTCACAATAAAATACAATTAGACCACCACGAAAAAATACCTTGAATTACATACGACTCAAACCAATCCCACTTTTATGCCTTAACCAAAATTTAATCAAATCTTGTGTTAATACCCAAAGTTAGCCGAGTATGGGTAGCATTGTATTCGGGTTATATAATAATTGAACTCAAACATGACACCACATTTAACAAAGCAAGGATTCTAAGGCATTGAGTTAAGCTAGGGAGGAAAAAACAATCGTACTTATACAATTTGGGGTTATACGATTCGGGTTTACTACATAATATACAACCAAGACACTAGGACCCTTGTAAGTCTCGAACTAAACTTTACAAGTCATATTCTATTCGTCTTTATTCATGTCTAGTTGTAAGGGTCACGTTAACTTGTGTGTAACAAGTTAACGTGAGCATGAACGTGCATGGTTCAACCCATGTATGGTTTAAGCACATATATTACATGTATATGATCTTGTGTGGTGCTAACGTGTATAAAATGTGGTTAATTAACGAGTTAAGGCCTAAGCTTTAGGTTTAAAATACAAGAATAGTAACTTATATGAAAACCACCCTATATATTCGAAATATATAAAACATATGCGTAAACTTTCCATAGAAACGTGATGTCTTGACTTGGGAACAAATATACGAGCTAATAAGACGAATGCATGTAGTAAAACACGAGTAATAATTGCTTATCGAGTGCTTATCGAAAGGTTTCAAACCCTAGAAACTAATTAGTGAGCTTAATGGGCCACAATTAGGTTTGTTAAATCCAAACAGCCACTATTCGGCCCAACAGGCCACGTCTATGAGGCCACGGCTTATTAATAAGCTCTAAGAGCTAATTAGGCCCATTGTCGTGTCCAAAACGAGAGCCTATAAGCCATAATAAGCTTAAACAGCTTATTTGTGAGCTTATACAGTTTAATAAGCTTATTGGACTTAGAAAATGCTAATGGACCTAAAATGGACTAGTTGGATCATGTATAAACCTTATCGAGTTCTCATTGGACTCAAAATCCCATTAACGAGCTTAATGGCTTATAGAATAAGCCGAACAATAAAACAGACCCAATACTGCTTATTAAGTCTAGAAAAATTAGTTGGATTACCTTATCAAACCTTAATGGACTTTTGAAACAATTTGGGTTAGAGTTATTGGGCTAACGAGCCTAATAAGCTCAAATAAGCTCAAACAAGCTCATCCGAGCTTATTTTTTAGCCAAACAATTTCATATAAGCTTATATAAGCCAAATGAGAGCTTATGTACTTTTAAAATCTTAATTGGACCATTTATTTGCTTAATGGACTCTAACGAGTCCAATAAGCCAAAATAAGCTCATCCAAGCTTATTTATAAGTTGACCCAACTTATATGGATTATTGGAATATAATAAAACCCCTTGCCACTTGTTAGAACTTAATTGCGCTTAAAATGCGACTTTTACATGTTAAGGGATTAAAAGTGAAAATTTGTAAACTTGTGGGTTAAAACTGCCAAAACTGTTTTATAAAGTCCAGGGGCTGTTTTGAGAACATAAGGACCTAAAGTGTAATTGTTGCAAAGTTGAAGGACTAAAAGTGCAAATATGGAAACCTAGGGGTTTAAAATATAAATATTATATTTTCATAAACATAGGGACTATTTTTGTAAATATAGAAAACCTAAGGGTATTTCATGAACAAAGGTGATTTTAATAACCACTTAGCATATCGGATGAGCTATATATTTATTGGATATTATACGAGTTAAACGCGACTTAATAAATATGAATATTTATTAATAACGTTTATACATACATTAGGACGTGTGTAAATCGTATACCTTCCCAAGAGCCATCAAGTAAAGACAAATTCAATAAACATGTGCACCACCACACAAGTAATAACAGTATATATAAACTAGCAATTTATTGTAGTTTATGCATTAAGTCGTTAGCCTAAACTTGTAGACTAAGACTAGCCGTATTTACTTAGGTATTTTATTTACCATTTTCAGAGGACTACTTACTAAGATGAGTTCATAGCCCCATGTTTTACAATTATTTAAATGATTTACATCTTTGGGGTGAGAACATGCTTTGCTTTACAAATTGGACGCAAGTGTACATTTTATACTACGATTACGTGTTTGCCTAAGTAGCGATAACCAACTGAGCCCTTTATCATGAACTGTCAATTACTAGGTTGTGAGCGCGAGTGTTATAAATAGATCTATTTGTGATTGACATCCTCGTTTGGGTGAGTAGCGCTCACTGTGCCGGTTTGCCGGACAACAAACGTATACCATGTCGGATTTGGGATGTTGCGGGTTAGAACATCATTCATGGGCAAATGTTGGCAATTTATTGCATTTATACATGTCGAGATTCAGTGTCATGAGCTTAGGAAAACATAATTACTTTTTATGATGTTTGCTTCTGTTGCTTAATCACACACTTGGAAATCTTGCGGTCCTACAATTTAAATTACATAAACCTATGAATTCACCAACTTTATGTTGATATTTTAAGCATGTTTTTCTCAGGTCAATAAGGCACGAGGTGCCCATATACATCGGGGGTCACTCTTTGGAGAGAGTCAATACTAAAGATTTGGTTCGTATTACGTTTTGGGAACATTTGTTATAAACCGAAATCTTTGCTTATATTGTCGAACAATTTGAAGCCATGAGCTTATGTAATGAACAAGTATTTTGTTAATCCAATGTATCTTTTTAAAACGACACGTTTAGTGGTCGTTCTCATATCTTGTGCTATTGATCTATGAAGTAACGCCCTCGGATATTCAATATTCCGCTGAAACCCGTATTTTGGGGGTGTTACATATTGGTATCAAAGCCAGGTTATAGAGAACCAGGTCAAAAGTTTTTGTCTGGACTATAACCATTTTCAAACACTGCATTCATAAATGGGGTTTGCACGGGACACACATACATTACTTGTTTGCTATATAGCATATATACTTACATTACATACACTGTTTTAGCATTAGCAGTTTACTAAGTACTTGCATGATTGATATACTTGTATATAAATTATATTACGTATATTACTATAAGGGTCTTAAAATTAATATTTATATAAGTTATTTTGTTTTTTTACAGCAGTCATGTCTTCTACATCATCTGCGGTTACCTACACTTCCGTCTACACCGATTCTGAGCCAGGGAGGGTATTTTGGGGAGTTGACAAGGAGCTGTCGGACGGTGGTTCTCCACGAGTCATTGTATACAGATACGATGGAATCCCTATAAGCTGGTAGCCCCACCATCACCGGATTACATACCTGGCCCCGAGGAGCCACAAACACCACCAGTACCATAGGACGGGGATGAGCGTGAGCCTGTGTTCATACAGCCACATGATCCTGACTATGTGCCTGAGCCTATGTACCCTGAGTATAAACCATTGGAGGATAAGCATGTGTTTCCGGCTGAGGAGCAGCCATTACCTCCTGTTGTTTCACCTACTGCTGAGTCACTAGGACATGTTACTGAGTCGGATCCAGAAAAGGATCCAGAGGAGTATGAGGATGATGAGACGGAGGATGGTCCGGTTGACTATCCCATGGACGGGGGAGAGGATAGAGATGATGATGACGGCGATTCATCCGGGGATGAGGCCGATGATGAGGATGAGGATGAAAAGGATGAAGATAAGGAGGAGGAGGAGGAGGAGGAGCACTTAGCTCCAGCCGACTCTGCTGTTGTAGTACCTACTGTTGATCTGGTTTCCCCACCTAAGGGAACAGAGCCTGTTATACCACCACCCTCTACAAACATTACTACCACTGAAGCTAGGATTACTGTCCGGCTTCAGGCTTCCATGTCCCTTCCACCAGAAGCAGAGGTTGAGAGACTTCTAGCCATGCCTACTCCATCACCATCACCACCTATCTCACTATCACCACCCTCTACAGGAGAGCGCCTTGCTAGGTGCACGACCCCATCTGCACATTCATCACCACCACCTGTACCATCACCATTACTACCATCATCTAGGTGTCTAACCCAAATCCAGACACTCAGGATAGCCTCCACTTAGGCCCTTGTTAATGCGGTTATTGCTGCATTACTATCACCTCCACTACTACCACTACCACCATCTCTATACATACCACCACCTGTTGACCGTAGGGATGATATTCCCGAGTTCAAGCGGCCACCTCGCAAGAGGTCGTGCTTGTTTGCTCTAGGCTTCAGGTATGAGGTCGGGGAGAGTTCTACTGCTAGACCTACCGGAGGCCGGAGGGTAGACTATGGGTTTGTCAGCACTTTAGATGCTGAAGAGAGACGACGAGGGATTAGAGAGGTTGGGTATGGTATTAGGGATACTTGGGTGGATCCGGCAGAGGCAGTTCCTGAGATAGCACCTATAACCGTGTGAAAGGTCAATACTAGGGTTACAGAGCTTGCTGAGCTCCATGAGCATGATATGCAGGACTAATATGCTCTATTAGAGGATGCTTAGGATAGTAGGACTCGTATATCACAGTGAGTCACTATGGACTCGCAGTGGGTCGACTTACTTATGGGGGATAGGATGACTCTCTAAGAGACAGTACTCATTGTGGAAGAGTAGGCCTATGCTTCCCAAGAGGCTTGGGCTCTGATTGGAGTTTTTATATACACTATAAAATATATATATACTAATATAACCTTAAGAGCAATTAAGAAAATTCCCTAAGGAAAATTCACTCTCAAAAATATATATAATATAATATATAATACGTATATTTAACCGGATAAATATGATCACCCGGGTCGTTTCCCCAACGACTAGTGAAATTGAAACCTCGTTTAAGCTTGGATTATGATTTGAATAAGAAAATAGATGATTTGATGATCTATGACTACTAAATAAAAAGCAACAATTAAAATTGAAAATTAAAGGCAATTTAAACAATTAAACAAATACGGAAAACAAATAAAACGCTACAATTAAGCAAATAGACTAAAATTAAACCCTAAAATTGCAAACTAAGTTTCTAAACCTAAATTAGGATAAAAGAAAATTTTAAGAAAAAGAAAAATATTTTTTTTGGCTTTTTCGATTTAAAGATATGATTTTTCTAAAATTTAAACTAATTAAAAACTTTAAAAGTAATAAAACTATTAAAAATAAAATCCTAAAAATTTTATAAAAATTATACTAAATAAAGAAATTATGCAGAAATTTTATAAAAATAAAAGCCCTAATTTTTATCTTTTTAATAAACTTTAATTAAACTAATTAAAAATTTAACCTAATTATTAATTAAAAATATAAAATTAACTAAAACTTAACGAAGGACTTAACTAAGGACTAATGGTGTTAGTCCTTGAAGGACTAACAGTGCAATTACACTAACTGACAAAGGATCAACTGAATAAACAAGCAAATACCAAAAATTACAAAACCTACCTTGAGAGCCGTACCCGTTTTCAAGATAAGCCCATTTAAAGCCTTAAAAATAAGATGAACTAAAAAGTGCTTTTTAGGAAAAATTTAAAAGAGCAAAGTTGGAGAATAAGCTGGCAAGAACAACTTTAACAAAAGCTATATGAGCTTAAAACCACTAATAAGCTCTATAAGAGCTTATCAATAAGCTGACCTCAGAAAGGAGGTGTTTGCCTTTGGTTTTACTAAAAAGCTTGTAAAAAGCTCAAAATAAGCTCAAAATGAAAAAGGAAAGATGTTTTAGATAGCTTATGAGTTGCTTAAACTAGATGAGAAAAGAAAATAGAGATTAGAGTACTAGATTATAGCTGAAAATGAAGGGCAAGGTAGCAAACTCAGAAAACAAAGAAATAAGCACAAAAACCAATTAAGCTCAAAAGCTCAATAAGCAATACTGGACTAAGAGCTTCAGAGGACTTATGCAACTACTAATAAACTATCTATTTAAGCTATAAAAACAAATACCTTAAGCTAAAATTAACAATTTAAGAAACTACTTAATTACCTACTGTTTTTGTATTTTTGGCTGTTTAAGCTGTTTTTAAGCAAAAATTAAGCTAGCAAATAAGATTGGAAATGAAATTTAAGCTAAAATCTATCTTAAGCAATAACTAATCTAAATCCTACTTTAATCTTAGAAGCTAAAACCTATGATTACCTAGCTTGAACTTAAGCCAAAAGTGACAGTAGGAACACCTTAGTTCCTACTGATGCACTTTGCACAAGTGCAAAACAATAGTGCAGGTTACCTAAGGGGTAACCCTGCACTTAGAAACACTTAAGTGAGTGAGACAAACAAGATTTAAGTGCACACAAAAGCTTAAAGAGCTCAAATTAAACTTAAGATATCACACTTAAGCTACAATTTCCCCTAGTGCAGGTATACTTAAAATAGCCATAACTTTTTTTTGATTTTTTACAAACTAACTTGTGAAAACTCTTTTCCTATTGTTTTTAACTGAAATCAAAGCTGTCTCAAAAGGTTTGCACAAAAACTTTTGACTTTTGATAGTCAAAGTGGCTTATGCCAAACACCCCTTACAGATGTAGTAGCTTTTGATTAAGCTAACAAAATGAAAATCAACTTAATGAGACCTTAACCCCAGATGATAAACAACTAATATTAATCTTAATAAGCATTACTCAACAACTAAATAAGCAATAAAATTAGTTTTAAGCTATTTTACCTATTATTTTGGTTTTTTAATGTTTTATGACAAGTGATATATAAAACTATGATCTAGACTAAGAGAAGCAAAAACAGATAAACTATTATGATTATTAAGCTAGATAAAACACAAATAAGCACTAATAAGCAAATTAAATAAGAAAATAAGCAAATCTAAGTTTAGAAAGCAATAAAACTAATAATTAAAGCAAGAATTTAAAGAAAAACTTACAAGGCCTCTAGCTAAACAAGAGGACCATTTAAGGCAGCTACAAGCTCCCTAGCTTATTAATAAGCTAGGGTGTAAGTCCATGGGGATCCTTCCTTTATAGATCCCCCTTCCATAAGCTAATAATCCCAAAATGCAAAGGTAATGTTTTTTTTAGCTGATTTATTCTATAAGTAAAATTAGGTTCAGTTAAGCTCCATCAAGAGCTTAGAGACTCTTGAGAGCTGAGAAGAGCTTATTAAAGCTTATTGAGACAGATTGAGCTTTTGAGTAAAAGGGCTTTGAGAGAATTTGAAAGGTAAACACAGGATTTATTTAACCAAAGACATTCATTTCATTGCATAAAAGAAGATTACATAATTCAAAAGACAAATTTCAATAAGCAATATTTAAGCTAACCTAAATTATTAAAAACTAGAAAAAGGAAAAATAAGGTAAAAAGAAGGTGTCTCCTGCGTGTGTGAGCTGAGGCTATTTATAGCCAGTCATGGATCCTTCTAGCCTCTTGAGCTCATTTCCCTTTCATTCAATCTCTGCCTTCCATTTTCTTTAATCATTTGATCTATGTTGTGGGACGTTGGATCACATATGTGCACACACGGATTGCCAGCGTGGCAATCCGTGATGTGACATGTTGTGTTTGTTTACTGAGTGAAATAGCACAAAATCCCACCTTCCTTGTGCTTCTTTGCTATGTCCACGTGTCTTGAGCTTGAGAGTAAGCTAATGAATCCTTTGATTAGACTAATTTCTCCCTGCCTTTGGATAAACGAGCTCTTGAATTGTCTTAATTGCCCATTGATTTTGATTTGCCCTTTGTTTTGACTGCTTGGTGAAACGGGAGAGACGAATGAACAGTGTAACAAGTTTACCCGCCTTTTTTTCTTTTTTAACTGAAACAGATAAAAGGGTTTGGGGTATTTGCAAAATCAATCCCTCTCTTTTATTATTCCCATTTCTAGTATAAAAGCACTTTCGAAATTGGCATGAAAGGTCCTTGTGGTTTATTAATAGGGTTTTTAAGGGGATTTAGGCCCAATGAGAGTTAAGGGACCATTTTTGGACTTTTATGAAACTTGAAGGGCAGAAGTGAAATATTTTTGGTTTTGTCTTTTAGTGGTTGACTTTGGTTGACCATGATTTGACCACTTTGACTGAGGGTTTGACTTTTCCTGGCTTTGCTTCCGGCTTTTGTACACTCTTCCGTTCTTTGGCTTCTTTTGTACTTTTCTGATTCTCTTGTCCGTGTATTTTACACTTATCAATACCACATAAATTAAAAATTCCAAATGTTAAGCATAAATGGATATGTGTATTTTACACTTATCAATACCACATAAATTAAAAATTCCAAATGTTACCGATCAAAATAAGACGCAACAGAAAGAAAAAAATAAAAAATAAGACGCA
>BQNB010037664.1:0-49284 GCA_026074375.1 Tanacetum coccineum
AGAAAACCATGCAAACCTATCTCGGGTATCCTACGGTTAATAAAAAATAAAAACAAAAACTGTACAGGTAGTCAATACATCGTATCCCAAAACCAGGATACGTTGTATGAGACCTGTAAAAGGTATATGAGTACGGGCCAATATGCCAAATACGTCGTATAGACATAACTAACAATAATGTTTTAAAATGCAAAAAATTAAAAACTGATAACGTCCAGACATTCAATACGCCGTATGGTATGGAGCGGATACGCCGTATTGATGTTTGGGAAGACAGACTCGATAAAAAATTGAAAATACATTTCGGGTTGTCTCTTGGCAAGCATTTTTGTTTACAGAAAAGTCTTTAAATTAGATTTGCCCCAGTTTTATCCCATCCTTATAAAACAATTTGGGGTCGAACGGGATGCCAAATAGCAGATATAAATTATTAATTATAAAAATGAATGGCATCCATTTGGTAAGATAATTCCAAGTCACAATATTAACATTTAATTCCTTGATAAAATTCATAGCAGTGAAAACTTTACTAATTGTATCATGACTTATTCCCAAAAGCTTATTTGACCCTTATGTATAGGCACCAACATCGATATTTATTACATTAGGTAATAGTATGACAGATATATCCCCCGAAGACTGTTTGATATCGATTTTATCATCATTATTGTCCTTATCCGATTTTAAATCATCGGGATAAATTACGTTGAAAGGAAATAGATCGTTAAAGTATATAACGTTTTGTTCCTCACCATCACATTCAGACAATGATGTTTTATTTTTCAAATTAAATGCATCTATATGTTGAGGACTTACAGTAGGTTCAGGTGAGAAATCTAATTTAGACGTTAGAGCATCATTGTAGGAAATGGCTGGGAACTCTTTCTCAGAATCTTTAAAGTAGTCAAAATCATCAAAATAACTGACCGTAGGTTCGATGACGGAAACGAATGCATATTGACTTTATCATTATCATTTTACGAATTCGTTTTCAAATCGTCGACAAAAATTATTTTATAAGAAAATTAATTTTTTTCATAAATTACCGTGTAATCTTCATCGTCGAATTCATCAAACGGTATTCTAAAGTCAATTTGATTTTCGTTAAGAGGACTTACCGTGGGTTCACATGAGAGTGCTACTTTAGATGTTAACGCGTCATTAAAGACTATAGCTGGGAATTCAGTTTCAACAGATCTGAGGTCGTGAACGTCTTTATCATACCAGATCTTACCATACATAGCAGTTTCCCAGTTGTACACCTTACCACGTCTATGAGCTTTTTCTTCTTCAAGCCTGATGTACTCTTCCATAGTAATATTAGGGTCATCCATTTTAACCTGTAATAAAATGGCTAGAAAAGAAACGGTCAATAGCCAAAATGTTATGATTACGTGTTGCCTAAGTAGCGATAACCCATATCTGAGCCCATTATCATGAACTGTTAATTGTGAGCGCGAATGTTATTAATAGATCTATTGGGTTTGACAACCCCGTTCGGGTGATTAGCTATCACTGGACAAACGAACGTATACCATGTCGAATATAGGATGTTGCGGGTTAGAACATCACCACGGGCAATGTAGGCCATTAATTTGGTATTCATACACGTCAAGCTTCAGTGTCATGAGCTTAGAGCAACGTAATTACATTTATATGATATCTGCATCTGTTGCATTATCATACACTTGGGGAAATCTTGTGGTCCTACAATATATGATTTATCAAACCTATGAATTCACCAACATATTGTTGACGTTTTAAAGCAATGTTTTTCAGGGGATCAATAAGCACAAGGTGCGATGGATACATTGGTGGTTTTGATTTGGATGTCTTGCATTAAAGATTTTGTCACATTTCATTTTGTTATCTGTTATGGGCTGAAAATCTTTGTATTTGATTAAGTGAACAAGTTAAGCTACGGGCTTATGTAACATTGACTTTGTTAAATCCAATGTATCGTTTTCAAACGACTTTTTTTGTCGTTCTATATATATCTTGTGTTGTTGATCTATGAAGTAACACGCCCCGGACCCATATTCCGCTGCGACCCAATTTGGGGGTGTTACAACTTTCATAAGGACCCTCACAGTTTTCACAAAAAAGATATTGTTGTGGAAAACTCAGTGAATTTTGTGGATAATAATTATCACTAAAGTTTTGATTGTAACATGGTTCCTGCTTATAGACAAGCGGCACCCGTGGTGGATGATATGTGTGAAAACACATATCCTTTTTATATCAAAAATGTCCCATAAAAGACAAAATTGTGCTTAAAATGCTTGTATATTGCTTGTTTTGTCTTTGTGATTGTGTAGGTACGGATAATGCAAAAATCACAAGAAAACGGTTAAAACCGGACAAACACGAACACGGGAAAGGAAAGAGAATACAAGAGCTGGGAAAATGCTATCAAAGGTCAACAAAAGTCAACCCTTGGTCAATATTAGTGAACCACAAGAAGTCAAAATTCCCAAAAAAAACCCAAAACAGCCCTCATAGTTTAAACCTAATTGCAAAAATAATCCCTAAACCCTAACGGTGTTAACTCTTATAAATATAAAGAGTTAACACCCGTTAACTCTTATATAAATCCAAACAAACACCACCGGCCCAAAACCTTTTAAAATTACCTAAGCCAACCTAAGTCAACCTGAGTCAAACCCCAACCCCTTTCGTTTAAAATTACGCGGGTAAATCCCTTGTTACTGTTCATCGTCTCCCTTAGTGTTTAACTCTCTCAAATCAAGGGGTAATTTCCAATTAATGAGGTAGCAAGACAATTCAAGTGATAAGGTACAAGTCAGCATCAAAATCATCATCAAAAGCCTCCTATTGGTCAATCCCTACAAGATAGTACACGCGGGCAAAGGAGAAAACACACCAATCAAGTGGGATATGCACTAAAATGTGTGTAAAAGAAGCACAAGTACCCTGACACACGGATTGCCATGCTAGCAATCCGTGTGCTTACCAAATTGATCTAACGGGCAAGATTAAGGATCCAATGATGAGCAATGAAAGAAGGGCCAGGATGAAATGGAGCGTGTAACAGACTAGGGGCCTAGAACCTTCATTCTCAGGCTATAAATAGCCCTTACATTTACACACACAAAAATATCTAGTTTTAGCTTTTAAAATTTTAGCTTATGTAATTTTTTAGCTTTTAAACTTTAGCTTTTGTAATTTTCAAATTCAGATTTAAAATCTTGTAATCAATTTTCAAGTTAATGAAATTTAGTGTTCTTTTATTCAATCTGTCATAAGCTCTTGTAATCTTCAAATGTTGTCAGTCACTATTCCAAAAAGCTCTCATAAGCTCTACTACAGCTCTTTGAGTCTCTAAGCTCAAATTGAGCTATTAATAAGCTCTTAATATACTTAAACCAATAAAATCAGTCTTAATACCTTTGCTTATGGATTATGGACTTTTGGATGATAAGCTTAACTTGGAAGAGCTTATGGAACCCCTACCAGCTTATCCTTGGATAAGCTGGAGCTTGTAGAGTAGCTCCTCGAGCTTGTCAAGCCTTTGTTTAGCTAAGGCTTATTGTAAGTTGCTATTTCTATAACTGTCTTAATTTTCTAGCTTATAGTTGCTTATTTTTGCTTTTCTCTTGCTTATTGGAGCTAATTTCTGTCTCTTTGTGCTTATTGATCATGTTTAGTTATCTGTTTTTAGCTTTTGTAGTTAGATTTTAGTTTGTTACACTTTGTCTTATAAATCATAAAAACCAAAAAATAATTAGCATAGTTTATTAGATCTTTGTTTCTAGCTTTATTGATTGTTAAAATAAGTTTGTTAAGGTTGTTAAAAGCTACTTAGTATCTGGTAATAAAGTTGTGTTCATTAAATTTGAAATTCATAGGCTTAAATGGTTTTTGGAAATTATAAAGGGTGTTTGGCATAGTATTGAATTTACAAGTTTAGTCTGCCATTGACCTTTTGGTATTTTGTGTTGATTTTAAAACTCAAATTTAGGTTAATTTTAGCTGCATTTATAAGTTAGTATTGTTAGATAAGCTTTTCATTAGTTAATTTTTCCTTAAGTCTAATTTTGTCAAAATCCATTGTGCATTATATGTTTGAATCTGTTCTAGTGTATGAATTTGCTTGATTTACCTTTAGTTGTGGTTCTATTTGGTGTCTAAGTGAGTCTATCAAATATGCATTTACTAGGAATCAAAGTTTGTGTGCTTGAGTGTCATCTGCATCGAGGGAGCAAAAGAGAAAAGTTGCTTTTTCAAGCCAAGTTTTCCGAGGGTAAATCTATTATTTAAGGTCTGATTTTCAGTATTCAACTAGATTAGGGGTCATAGATTGTCTGTTTTAAAATATTTTTCAAATATAAGCTCTTAGTTTATCGGTTTTCAAGCTCAAAATTTAGATTTTGTCTTTTAAATTTCAATACCAAAAGGTCAGAGTATGCTGTCCAATTTGTCTAATTTCACGAGCCTTTTCTAACAAGCTTCTGTTGTTAAAATTTATTTTAAAAAGCTTTTTCCATTAGTATTCAAGTCAAGCTTTCCAAAAAACCAAGTTTCATCTTCTGGGGAGATTAATCGAGTGCTTAATTTTAAGCTCAAAGTGTGCCTTAGGAACTGTTTGGTTTAAAGTTTTCTATAAATGCTTATTTGTGAATTTCAGCTTATGGATTGTCACTTTGTGCTTATTTTTGTTCATTTTAGTTTGTTAGGTTAGGCTTAGGATCAAAATTAGCTTTAAGACTTTTAGTGCTAGCTTATTTAGTTGTAGACTTTAAGATACTTTGAAAAAGCCCAAAAAAAATATAAGTAGCTTTTCTGTCTGTTTTTGTTAAGCATTTCTAGCTTGTTTGTTAGCTTTCAAAATTATTGTTTTTTACAAAAAGTCTTAGGTTATAGCTTAACTTCATTTTTGCCTTTTAAGTTTTTCAAAAATAATAAAAAAAAATAAAAAAGTTGAAGCTAGGACTCGAACCTAGCACCTCCTGCACACACACCCATAGTCTTACCGTTTCGCTACAATAGCTCATCCGTCATGTCTTCTTTCCATTTAATTAATATACTCATTTTGGCCCAATAAGCCCATTTCACTTCGTAGCTTGTTAGGGCTTTTTACCAGCTTATTTGATAAGCTGGTTGGACCAATTTATTTTTCTTACATTCCTAGTAGGATTTAGGACTTTCTAGGAATTTTTCATAATTTTTCGCCTTTATTTACTATTTTTCGTGAATTTTCGAATCTTAAAATTTTATAAAAGCCATAAAAAATAGAAAAATAACTTTTAAAAATACAAAAAAAAATAGTTTTTAGATTTAGAATAAATACTTTTAGGTTTATAAGCATTAAGATCATTTTTACCCTTTTTAGATTTTAATTTTAATTTTTCACTTTTTAAATTAGTTTTATAAATTAGATTTTTATTATAAAAAATAGTTAAAATTAGTTTTCTTAGTTTTTATAATATTTTAGACTTTTCTAAGTTAGAAAATCATTTTTTAGAATTTTTAAGAATTAATTTGCTATTTTCTAGGATTTTAATTCATTTAATTAGTTTTTAAGTCATAATAAATACAAAAATAATTAAAAAAATAATTTTCTTTTTGTTAAAATTTTCTTTGATCTTTATTTAGGTTTAGAAATTAAATTTGCTTTCGCAGGCTTAAAATTTAGTTTAATTGCTTATTTGTCGCGTTTTCTTTGCTCCTGTTATTTGTTTTTCTAGCTTAATTGTTATAGATTGCTTATTTTATTTGTTAATTTTAATTCTTAAGAAATAGATAATCAAATCAATCTTCGAATCAATTCAAATCATTGTCCAAACAAATATGTGGTCTCAATTTCATAAATCGTTAGGGAAACGACTCGGGAATCATACTTCCCGGTTACGTATTATTATTATATATTATCGTGTGATTTTTTCTAGCTACCTTTGTCCTCAAGGGTAGTTTGGGAATTTCATATTATATTATATTTTTATTAATACGTGTGTTGGTTTATTACGAAATCAGTGGACAATCATAACCATAATGAGCGTCGTTCCCACATAATTCACACGAGTATGATTCGTACTAGGGTTGTGGAGGGTGAGTGAAAACGTTTGGAGGATGATTAAAAGAGTTCGGATTAGGAGCATCAATTGATGAATATCCATCTCTTGAAGCGCAAAACAAACAAAATCCTCATCTAAGATTATATTCACACCACTTGCAAGTACACTATTGACAACGTACACCATCTTCTAACGGATCTCCACACCCAAAATAATGAAATTGGTCGAACGAAGATGTTTGGGGCTGTGAAGGTAGGTAGGAAAAATCTGGTGTTTTATCATTTGAAATGGGATCAGGGTTATGGATAAACTCATCTCTGAAACTCACATTGGTACATTATCGACAATTTCCACCGTTAAACGGACCTCCACACTACGAGCACCTTGAAAACTAAGACATGTTGAAGAATTATCAGAGAAGAGGGTAGAGAGAATAAGAATTAAACGAATAAGAGGATAGAGAATAATATTTAAAGATTTTTAAAATAATACATAAGGAAAAGAAATTAAAGAAAGAAAAATGTTTTTGGTAACCGATAGTCAAAGGTGCACGGTAGCTCTCTAAAAACGCACAAAGAAGCGAAGGAGCGGGTAAGCACGAAGCATTTTAAAAACCTTCTCCTTTTGGGTCGAAGTTCATAGGATCGACCTTCCTTATACCTGTCTTATAGTTTGTTAATCTAAAGGTGAGCCGATTTAACAATTGACAACACGGTTATTTTCAATATTAAAATAAAAGAAAATAAAAATATTTTTGTATTTTTATATAAAATAAAACGAAAACTTTCACGGGGAAAGGATCTTCAAGGCTCGAACATGAACAATCCCGTAAAAATCGCTACACCTCTCCCCGAAAACAACGCCATTTTGATAGTCCCAAAATCCCTCAATAATATATATAAATAAAAAATACATATACATAAGTAAAGTATCATACAAATTATTCTTAGGAAAGAATAATAAGTAATCAACACGGGTATCGTTCTCCTCGGTGAGAGGTGAATGGAAATCTACGTTCATGTTGTAAATCGAGCTTGATTGTCATTTAAGTTTTGGTTTTGGTTTCTAAATCTAATAACGCAAAGGGAAAGCACATAAAGGCATGCTAAACTTAAAAATCTAACGACATTTTAAGCATTAACTAGACAAAATAAGCAACAATAAGCAGGGAATAAGCACACATAAGTAGTCAATAAGCTGAATGAGAAAATAGCTAAAATAGAGAAATAGTGCATATACCTTGATCCCAGTTAAACAAGGATCTAAACTGATCTTAAGAGCTTATTTACAAGCTCCAGCTTGTTAAAAACAAGCTGGTAAAACCCATAAGCCTTCCATTGTTGGCTTATCATCCATAATAAAGCTTATACTGAATTTTGAGGTATTTTAGGTAAATGGCTTATTCACTTAAGCTTTAAACAAGCTTAACTGAATAAAAAGCTAGCTTATTAGTAAATGAGAGCTTAAGGAGCTTATTAAGTACATTCAAACATTTTGTAAATGAATTCACATAAGAGTAAAATATGAATTTAAAACATAATTTAAATAAAACTGAAACCTTTAATGATTATAAAGAGATTATAAGGCTTTTAAAAAGGAAAGTACATTAAAAATAAGCAGGAGTAAGCTAAAGCTAATACAATAAGCTACTAAAAACTAAATTAAGTTAGATATCCATCTCTGTGTGAATGCAGCCGTATTTATAGCAATAAGCAGAAGGTTATAGGCCATGAGGAGGAGTGTCCAAATCTCTAATCTCGTCCCTTAGATCAAATCCAATCATTCAATCCATCTTTTTAGCCCTTGGATTCTTTCCACGCATCAAAAGCCAATGAGGGCCTTTAGGATTGCCAGCATGGCATTGGTGAGTGTCAGACGTGTCAGGGAGTGTTAGCTTCTAAAAGGAGATGCGTGTGTGTGATTGGTAGAGTTTTACCCCGTATGCGTTGTTCTTATAAAAATGGGGAAAAGTGATAATGAATAGTAATTTTGACTGGATTCAAGGATTGACTTGGGTTTGGGCTTTTGGTAATTTCTTGGGCCGGTTATGATAAGGGTTTATGGATTGGATTGGATTTAGTTAATAGACTTTTGATTGAGAGTTTATGTTTAGGCTAAGGATTAATATACTTCAAATATAAATGGGCTGACTCGACCCATGATTGAGGGTTTATGTTTCGGCTTTGCTTTTCTCACGCTCTTCCAATCCCGTGCTCGGTTTTGTCTAATTTGGCTTTATTTTTGTCCATTTTTGATATATTCGTTACCTGTAAGACATAATTCACAAAATACACATATACAATGCATTTTCATGTATTTTTGGTCATTTAAGTTCATTTTAGTAAAGAAAAATGATATGTGAATAAACACATATCACTTGTCAAAAGGGAAAGCAGCACAGAGCATCTTATAAGTCCAAAACAGAGAACTCAATCAGTCTTCCTTTACATTTATTGCATATGGATTTATTTGGTATAACATTTGTAAAAAGCCTTATGAAGAAAATGTATTGCCTAGTTTTCACAGATGATTTTAGTAGGTTTACATGGGTTTTCTTTCTAGCTACTAAGGATGAGACTAGTGGCATACTTAAGTCCATTATAACTGGGATATAAAATCTAGTAGATCACAAGGTTAATGTAATTAGATGTGATAATGGGACTGAGTTCAAAAACAGAGAAATGAATCAGTTTTGTGAGATGAAGGGTATTTTGAGACAATTTAGTGTAGCTAGAACTCCTCAACAAAATGGAGTTGCTGAGAGGAGGAATAAGACACTAATTGAGGCTGCTAGGACTATGCTAGCTGATTCTAAGTTGCCAACTACTTTTTGGGCAGAAGCAGTTAATACTGCTTGCTATGTGCAAAATAGAGTATTAGTAGTTAAGCCTCATAACAAGACCCCATATGAACTTTTTCATGGTAAAACACCAACTTTAAGTTTTATGAGACCATTTGGGTGTCCTGTTACCATTCTCAATACCATAAATCACTTAGGAAAATTTGATGGTAAGGCTGATGAAGGTTTCTTTGTTGGATACTCTTTGAATAGCAAAGCCTTTAGAGTATTTAATAGTAGAACAAGGACAGTGAAAGAAAACTTGCATATTAGGTTTAGTAAGAGTACACCTAATGTTGTAGGTAGTGGACCAGATTGGCTATTTGATATTGATGCACTAACAACAACAATGAATTATGAGCCAATTATTGCAAGAACATAGTCTAATGATTTTGCAGGTACAAAAGCAAGTGATAATGCATGTCAAGCTAGAAAGAAGACAGAACTTGTCAAAATTTACATTTTGCTACCATTATGGACTGCTGATCTACCATTTTCCCAAGATCTAAAGAGTTCTCATGATGATAGATCCAAACCTTCAAGTGATGATGAAAAGAAGGTTGGTGAAGTTCCAAGAAAAGAAAGTGAATGTAATGATCAAGAGAAAGAAGATAATGTTAACAACACTAACACTGTTAATGCTGCTGGCGCAAAAGAGGTTAATGCTGTTGGTGGAAAAACAAGCATTGAAATTTCATTTGATCCAAATATGCCTGCTTTGGAAGATTATAGCATATTTGACTCCTCAAGAGATGATGAAGATGATGGTGCAGAGGCTGACATGAACAATTTGGATACAACAATCCAAGTCAGTCCTATTCTAACTACAAGAATTCATAAAGATCATCATCTTAAACAAGTGATTAGAGATTTGCAATCAGCTACACAAACAATAAATATGTCAAAGAATTTGAAGGAACATGGGTTTGTTAGTTCTATTCAACAAAGAACAAACCATAAAGACCTTTAAAACTACTTGTTTGCTTGCTTTTTATCACAGGAAGAACCCAAGAAGGTAATTCATGCACTAAAGGATCCAAGATGGATAGAGGCTATGCTGGAAGAGCTTCTACAATTTAAGTTACAAGAAGTTTAGAATTTAGTGGATTTACCAAATGGAAAAAGTGCTATAGGCACTAAATGGGTTTTTAAGAATAAAAAGGATGAAAGGGGAATTATGATAAGAAATAAAGCAGGATTGGTTGCTCAAGGGTACACACAAGAAGAAAGGATTGACTATGATTAAGTCTTTTCCCCTGTTGCAAGAATTGAAGCAATTATGCTATTTTTAGCTTATGTTTCATTTAAAGATTTTATGGTGTATCAAATGGACGTAAAAAGTGCTTTTCTCTATGGGAAGATTGAAGAAGAGGTGTATGTATGTCAACCACCAGGATTTGAAGATCCAGACTTTCCTGATAGAGTATACAAGTTTGAAAAAGCACGGTATGGACTACATCAAGCTCCTAGAGCTTGGTATGAAACCTTGTCAACATATCTGTTGGACAATAGGTTTTAAAGAGAGAAGATTAACAAGACCTTATTCATCAAAAGGCACAAAGGTGATATTTTGATGGTCTAAGTTTATGTGGATGATATCATCTTTGGTTCAACAAAGAAGGAGCTATGCAATGCATTTGAGAAATTGATGCATGAGAAATTTCAGATGAGTTCTATGGGAGAACATACATTCTTCTTGAGATTACAAGTGCAGCAGAAGAAGGATGGTATATTTATTAGTAAGGATAAATATGTTGTTGAAATTTAAAGAAATTTGGGTTTATAGAAGTCAAGATTGCAAGCACACCAATAGAAACTCAAAAGCCTTTGCTCAAGGATGAAGATGGTGAAGAAGTGGATGTTCATATGTATAGGTCAATGATTGGTTCATTGATGTATCTTACATCTTCAAGACCTGACATCATGTTTGCAGTGTGTGCCTGTGCTAGATACCAAGTCAATCCAAAGGTTTCACATCTTCATGCTGTGAAAAGGATTTTTAGGTACTTAAAAGGTCAACCAAAATTGGGCCTTTGGTATCATTAATATCATGGCAGTGCAAGAAACAGACAGTGGTTGAAAATTCCATAACAGAGCTTGAGTATGTGCAGTGCTATCAAGTCGGCCATGGAAGCAAGTGCTTGTGGACAAGTGCTTTGGATTCAGAATCAACTACTTGATTATGGGTACAATTTTATGCATACCAAGATCTTTATTGACAATAACAGTACTATTTGCATAATTAAAAATCCTGTTTTTCATTAAAAAAACAAAGCATATAGAGATCAGACATCATTTTATTAGAGATTGCAATGAAAAGAAATTGATTCAAATGGTCAAAATCCATACTGACAAGAATGTTGCAGATTTGCTTACAAAAGCTTTTGATGTAAGTAGATTTCAATATTTGATTGTTAGTATTGGAATGATGAATCTTTAAAGTCTTTTATCTCTTTATGTTTTTGTAGAGTTTTGTATGAATTAGTACTGTTATTCATGTCATTAAAAGTTTCTGCTGTTAAGTATAATTAGTACTGCTGGTTATACTTAATACTGCTGAGTTACTACTGTTAGTTATACTTAATACTGCTAGGTATAATTAATACTGTGATAATTGTGAAAATTGCTATGGCTTGTGTTTTCTTGGTTTTTGGACTAACATTTTGCAGGAAAAGCAAAGAAAAGTGTTAAATTGATGATGGAAAAGCTATTTAGAATGGAATTAGAGTTAATGCTGGTGACTCAAAGTTAATGCTGCTAGGCATAACTTACTACTGCTGGTTCTAAGTTAATGCTGTTGAGGGTATTTTCATAAATACTTCGATTAAGGGTTTCAATCAATCATTTAATCGATTTCAATCTTTTAAATACTCTCTAACTACAAACCCTAACTCAATTTTATCATCCATTATCAAAACCTAACACAAATGGCGAATCTAAAGTTTGTAGATACTCATAATATGGTCACATTTTTGTCTAAACCCGAAGAAAGTGATGGGTTTGAACAAATAGTGGATTTTTTGAATGCACACCCCATAAAGTATGCTTTAATCGTTAATCCCACTATATATACTTCGTGTATCGAACCATTCTGGTATACTGTCAAGGCCAAAACTATTAATGGGGAAGTTCAGTTACATGCCCTAGTTGATGGTAAGAAGATAATTGTCACAGAATCAACTGTTAGAAGAGATCTTCATTTAAAAGATGCTGAAGGTATTGATTGTTTACCAAAATCTACCACTTTTGAAGAACTTACATTGATGGGATATGAGAAAATTTCACAAAAGCTAACTTTTTATAAGCCATTCTTCTCTCCACAATGGAAATTTCTGATTCGTACTATTCTACAATGCCTAAGTTCAAAGACTACTGCATGGAATGAGTTTAGTAGCACTATGGCATATGCTATTATCTGCTTAGCAACAAATTAGAAATTCCACTTTTCAAAGTTCATTTTTGAAGGTATGGTTAAAAACTTGGATAATGTGTCTGGCAAATTTTTAATGTATCCAAGGTTTGTGCAAGTATTTATGGAACAACAACTTGATAATATGTCAATTCACAAGAGAATTTACATTACACCCTCTCACACTAAAAAGATATTTGGAAATATGAGAAGGGTAGGCAAAGGTTTTTCTGGAAGAGTAACACCTTTATTTCCAACAATGGTGGTACAAAACCAACAAGAATTGGGTGAAGGTTTAGCAAATCTAACTGATCCCCATCACACACCCACCATTACTCAACCATCAACATCTCAACCTAAAAAGACTCAAAAACCTAGGAAGCCTAAGAGAAAGGACACTCAAGTACCTCAGCCTAGTGGTTCTAGTGAACATGTTGTAGATAAGGTTGTCCATAAGGAGTTGGGTGACAGTTTGGTGAGGGCTGCCACTACTGCTTCTAGCTTAAAAGCAGAGTAGGACAGTGGCAACATAACTAAGACCCAATCCAAGGCAACACCTTTGATAAGATTTATTTCTTATCATAATTCCCCTTTTATCCTTTTTATTCCTGAAAACCTATTTAGTGCCTATAGCCCTTTTTCCATTTGGTAAATCCACTAAAGTCGAAACTTTTTGTAACTTGAATTGTAGAAGCTCTTCCTGCATAGCCTCTATCTAGCTTGGATCCTTAAATGCATGAATTACCTTTTTGGGTTCTTCATGTGATAAAAAGCAAGCAAACAAGCAGTTTTGAAGGTCTTTATGGTTTGTTCTTTGTTAAATATTACTAACAAACCCATGCTCCTTCAAATTCTTTGACATCTTTCTTGTTTGTGTAGCTGATTGCAAATCTCCAATCACTTGTTCAAGAGGAGTATCTTTATGAATTCTTGTAGTTGGAATAGGACTGACTTGGATTGTTGTATCCAAATTGTTCATGTCAGCCTCTACACCATCATCTTCATCATCTCTTGTGAAGTCAAATATGTTATAATCTTCCAAAGCAGGCATATTTGGATCATCTGGAAGTTCAATGCTTGTTTTTCCACCAACAACATTAACTTCATTTGTGCTAGCAGCATTAACATTGTTAGCGCTGTTAACATTATCTTCCTTCTCTTGATCATTACTTTCACTATCTTTTCTTGAATCTTCATCAACCTTCTTTCCATCATCACTTGAAGTTTTGGATCCATCATCATGAGAACTCTTTGGATCTTAGGAAAATGGTAGATCAGCAGTCCATAATGGTAGCAAAATGTAATCTTTGACAGGTTCTGTCTCCTTTCTAGCTTGACCTGCACTATCACTTGCTTTTGTACCTGCAAAACCATTAGATTGTGTTCCTGCAACAATTGGCTCATAATTCATTGTTCTTGTTAGTGCATCAATATCAAATAGCCAATCTAGTCCACTACCTACAGCATTAGGTGTACTCTCGCTGAACTTAATATGCAAGTTTTCTTCCATTATCCTTGTTCTACTATTGAATACTCTAAGGCTTTACTATTTAAAGAGTATCTAACAAAGAAACCTTCATATGTTACTCTTTTAGCCTTATTAAGAATTTTGAAAATTGAAAAACCCAAAAATACGTATTAAGGTAATTCTGTCTATTCCGCTAATAACAGCATATTTGGCTTTTCATAATATTTGCATTTAGTAAGAAATTCATAATTTAAGAGTTTCTTTACAACTTTTCTTTTATAAGTTTTTTCAAAATTAAAAAAAAAAGAAATAACAAAAACGAAGGCTGGGACTTGAACCCAACACCTCTTGCTCACACACCCAGTGCCTTAACCGTTTTGCTACAATAGCTCATCCGTGAGCCTTTCCTTTCATTTAATCTTTGTATACGATTTTGGCCCAATAAGCCCATTTCACTTCGTAGCTTGTTAGGGCTTTTTACCAGCTTATTTGATAAGCTGGTTGGACCAAATTATTTTTCTTACATTCCTAGTAGGATTTAGGACTTTTTAGGAATTTTTCATAAATTTTCACCTTTATTTACTATTTTTCGTGAATTTTCGAATCTTAAAATTTTATAAAAGCCATAAAAAATAGAAAAATAACTTTTAAAAATACAAAAAAATAGTTTTTAGTTTTAGAATAATTACTTTTAGGTTTACATTCATTAAAATCATTTTTACCCTTTTTAGAACTTAATTTCTATTTTTCACTTTTTAAATTAGTTTTATAAATTAGATTTTTATTATAAAAAATAGTTAAAATTAGTTTTCTTAGTTTTTATAATATTTTAGACTTTTCTAAGTTAGAAAATCATTTTTTAGAATTTTTAAGAATTAGTTTGCTATTTTCTAGGATTTTAATTCATTTAATTAGTTTTTAAGTCATAATAAATACAAAAATAATTAAAAAAAATTAATTTTCATTTTCTTAAAATTTTCTTTTATCTTAATTTAGGTTTAGAAATTAAATTTGGTTTCGTAGGCTTAAAATTTAGTTTAATTGCTTATTTGTCGCGTTTTCTTTGCTCCAGATATTTATTTTTCTAGGTTAATTGTTATAGATTGCTTATTTTATTTGTTAATTTTAATTCTTAAGAAATAGATAATCAAATCAATCTTCGAATCAATTCAAATAATTGTCTAAACAAAGACGTGGTCTCAATTTCATAAATCGTTGGGGAAACGACCCGATAATCATACTTCCCGGTTAATATACGTATTATATTATTATATATATTTGTGAAGATTTTCCTAACTACCTTTGTCCTCAAGGGTAGTTTGTGAATTTTCTTTCATATTATATTTTATAATTACGTGTGTTGCTTTACTAGCAATCACCCTTATCGTTGTGGAAGTCGCAAAACTTATTGCTACTTCTTTTTTCGACCGGGGTTACCATAGGTGGCGGCGGTTTAAACTTTCCTGCCTCAGTTGCGAGGATTTCCTTGGGCGTTTTGATAAGGGGAGTAAACCTACTAGACCCCCGTCCTTCCCTTGGCTGACTTCGGAAGTCAGATTTTCGCTAAGTGGCCTGCCGCTTGGAATGGTCGTGTGATTTCCACGATAAGTGACCTTTCTTTTTAGAAGCAACAGCGGCTTCTCCTCGTATGAAGGCAGTGGTAATTGTCATCATTTCTTCCATGGTCTTTGGGATATGTTCATTGAGACGTTTTGTTAGTTCGGGGTTTTTGATAAGTGTAAAATACACATATCCGTTAATACCTAAAATAACCCAAATAAACCCAAAACAAACCAAAAATGGCAAAAATATGCTTGTATTTGTGTTTTGTGTGTGCAGGTACGGAGATATCAGAAATCACAAGAAAACCGTCAAAAAATAGGCAAGCACGGACACGAGAATCAGAAGAGTACAAAAAGAAGCCAAAGAATCAAAGCCGAAGCCAGAGAAAGTCAAACCCTCAGTCAAAGTGGTCAAACCATGGTCAATAAAAATCAACAAGATCCAAAATATTCCACTTAAGCCCCTCAACTTTCAGAAAAGTTCATAAATAGTCCCTAAGCCTAATTGGGCCTTACCCGGATCCTAAAGCCCAAAACCCTAGCCCATTCATCTTTTTATAAACCACAAGGGCCAGTTTTGTAATTTCCAAAACTAGTTTATAACTAGAAAAAGGGAAAACAAAGAGGGGGACTGAAAATGTCAATAGGGCAAAGTTCAAACTGAATTACCCCGTTTTTAGTTAAAAAAAATGCGCGAAGAAGCATTTACTGTTCATTCATCTCTCCCATTTCACCAAGCAGTTAAAACAAAGGGCAAATCAAAATCAATGGGCAATTTGGACAATTAAGGAGCTCATAAGTACAAGGCAAGGGTCAAATCAGTCTTTCCAAGGGATTCATTAGCTCAAGCTCAAGATGAGGCCACGTCAATAATAGAGAAAGCACAAATTCATATGGGTTTTTGTGCTAAAACACTCACAAAAGAAGCACAATGACATCCAAAAGGGAATGACACGCTGGCAATCTTCAGGTGTCCACACAATGATCAAACGGCCACAATTGAAGCCCCAATGATTAGAAGATTTGATGGACAGGATTAAGGATTGGAGATCAAGGAAAGAGAGCCTAGAAGCTTCTCACTCAACTTATAAATAGGCCTTCACTTCTCACACACACACACGTAGCCTTAATTTAGTTTTAGCTTAAATTTTAAATTCCTAGCTTAATGTTGTTTTTAATCTTGTAATTTTATTTTTAAAGGTATTGTAAGAAAGTTTTTTTTAATGAAATTCGGTTGTTCTTAATCTCTCCAAGTCTCTTTTTCATAAGCTCTCTAAACTAAGCCAAATTTTCTCAATAAGCTCTTAATAAGCTCCGTCAGTCTATAATCTGAAATAGAGCTTAATCAATTCAGAATTAATCCTTTCTAAACCTTAAAACAGTGTAACTTACATTTACCATAGAATTCATTGGATTTGAGCTTATGGAAGGGGGATCTAAAAGGGAAGGATCCCCAAGGACTTATACCCTAGCTTATTAATAAGCTAGGGAGCTTGTAGCTGCCTTAAATGGTCCTCTTGTTTAGCTAGAGGTGCATTGTAAGTTTTCCTTTAATTTCTTGCTTTGAATATTAGTTTAATAGCTTTCTAAACTTAGATCTGCTTATTTGCTTATTAAAGTTGCTTATTAGTGCTTGTTTGTGTTTTAACTAGCTTAATAATCATGGTTGCTTATCTGTTTTGATTAAAATAGTAGATCATAGTCTTTAATATAAGTGTCTTAAAAACCTTAAAAAACCAAAAATAGTAGAAAATTAGTTTAAATCTTAGATTAATGCTTAATCAGTTGTTAATTCATGTTAGTTAGGGTTGTTATAAGCTTAAAATAATCTGGTAATTAGTGCTTATTAGTTAAATTTGCAATTTAAGTTGAAAGTAATTTCTGTCAAAATGGTAAAGGGGTGTTTGGATTAAGCTACTTTGACTAGTAAAAGTCAAAAGTTTTTGTGCAAACCTTTTTAGAAAGCTTTAATTTTAGTTTAAAACCATAGGAAATGAGTACTCATAAGTTAGTTTTAGAAATTAAGAGAATTTGAGCTTATCTTAAGTGTGCCAGCACCAGGGGAATTGTTCTTTGAATTTCACTTGTGCAAAATATGAGTGCCAGCACCAGGGGAATTGTTCTTTGAATTTCACTTGTGCAAAATATGATCTAAGCCCTCCAAGGCTTAGATCTTGCTTGCATTTTACTTGTACACTCTACTTGAGTGTTTCTAAGTGCAAGGATTTCCCTTAGGAAACCTGCACTTTTGAGTTGCACTTGTGCAAAAGTGCACCAGTACTAACAAAAAGTTAGTACTGCTGTCACTTTTAGCTTAGTCTCTAGTTAAGTAAAAGTAGGACTTAGGTTCTTAAATTCAAGTAGGATAAGGACTAGGTATAGCTTAATATAGATTAGGACTTAAATTTCATTTTCTAACTTATTTACCTAGCTTAATGTTGTTCTCAAAATCATAAAAAGTCAAAAAGCTAAAAACAGTAGGTTAGAACACTAGTTATTTAAAATTTGAATCCTAGCTTAATGTGGTTGAATTTATTTCTTAAATAGACAGTTAGTAAGTTGTTTTTTAAGTTCTCAGAAGCTTATAGTCTAGTTTAGCTTTTTGAGCTTTTTAGCTAATAAGAATTTTGTGCCTTTTTGGTTCATTACTGAGTTAGCTATCTTGCTTATCAATTTCAGATAGGATTAAGAGTTTTTAAGCCTTTTAGTTTTTAAAAACTAGTTAGTACACATCATAAGCTTTCTAGAACACTTTTCCTTTTTTAAATTGAGCTTAATTTGAGCTTAATATAGTTGTTTAAGTGAAAATAAGCCCAAAACCCCACTCACTGTAACAGCTTATTGATAAGCTGTTTTTGAGCTTATTACTTAGTTTCAGCTTAAGTCCCGTTTATTAAAGTAGCTTATTTTAGTGTCCTTTTTAAGTCCTAGTATTTAGTTTTTCTCAAAAGTCAAAAAAATAAAAAAAATAGCAAAAAGGGGTTGCCCACACTCGAACCCACGACCTCCCACACACAACACATACGCCTTAACCAGTTTGCTTCAATAGCTCATCCATTCATATCTCTCACAATTTAATACTAGTACACGTTTTCATCTTCCCTTTTATAAATAAGCCGTAGCATAATAAGCTCATTTGAGGGCTTATTCGTTAAGCAATTTGGTTTTACTTATTTTTCTTGTGTTCCTGCTAGTGTCTAAGATTTTCCCTGAATTTTTTAGATTTTTCCAGCTTTTATTTTATTTTTAATCAATTTTCGAAAGTTAAAATCTTATAAAATCAATAAAAAATAGAAAAAAGTTTCAGAAAAATACAAAAAAATAGTTTTTAGTTTTATAAAAAATAGCTTTAGGTTTACATTCAGTTAAATCATTTTCACCACTTTTAGATTTTAAATTTCATTTTTAAGCTTTCATTTTTAATTTTAAAATAGGATTTTAATTTTAAAAATAGTTAAAAATAATTTTCTGAGTTTTTATGTTATTTTAGACTTTTATAAGTTTAAAAATCATTTTTCCAAATTTTTAGTACTTAATTTGCTATTTTTTAAGATTTAATTAGATTAAATTAGTTTTTAATTCATAATAAATTCAAAAATAATCAAAAAAAAATGTTTTTCTTTTTCCGAAAATTTTCTTTTGTCCTATTTTAGGTTTAGAATTTTAGTTTACATTTTTAGGGGTTAAATTTAGTTTACTTGCTTAATTGTCACGTTTTAATTGTTTCCCGTATTAGTTTAATTGTTTAATTATTTTTAATTGTCCATTTTAATTGTTGCTTTAGATTATCAAATCATCCATTTGCTTATTCAAATCATAATCCAAGCTTAAACAAGGTTTCAATTTCACTAGTCGTTGGGGAAACGACCCGGGTGATCATATTTACCCGGTTAAATATACGTATTATATATTATATTATATATATTTTTGAGAGTGAATTTTCCTTAGGGAAATTTCTTAATTGCTCTTGTGGAATATTATTTTATAGTATATTTTATAGTGTATATAAAACTACAAATCAATTTTATCGACTAACATTTATCTATTAGCATACTTAATAAACAGCTTTAGATTTACGTAGAGACCATTCTTAAAACATTGAGGGAAAGGTTCAGTTCTAGTATTGGGGGGAATCTATCGATTTGATTGTGCCTGCAATCGTTGTTTTCACGTAATCCCGTTTTTACCACCAAAAATTAAAAAAAGATTGTGATTTTCTACAAAAATTAAAAAAATTCCAAAAATAAAATAAGTGTTTTGTCACAATGTTTGACTTTCTTGCTGGGTAGAATAAGAATAAATTTTGACTCGATCGAGCGTGTTGAGCTCTTAGCTTTGTCCCTTAACCTTTATAAACTTAAGCTTTTGCTAGTCTTTTATACAAGAAGCTTGAAAATGCGAATTATAGCTTAACCAAGCCAAGATTTCGCAAGTTTCCATAATTGAATTTAAATATGCAAAGCTAGTTTATTTGACTAAACATTCGCATATCTTTTTATTAAAGATTTTAAATTTGCGAAGAACGAGAAATGATAGAGTTAATTATGAGTTAGATGCTAAACAAGGATTATTTGGAAATTTTACAAGCTTATAAGTGTAATTTGTGGCTTTTTCTCTCATAAGCTGCTAACCTGACTAATAATAAGTGCTATATTCGAAAATTAGACTTAAATCAACAATTTTTGAATTTAAAGCTTTATTAATGTAGTCGATAACATTAATTTATTTAGTCTTAGTTCAGCTATATACTTAAATTTTTTAAAAAGAAAATTTTAGATATACCGCGTAATAAATGTTGCAAAGAAAAAAATAAAAATGATGATGTATATGAATAAGTAGAAACAATATCCCCGTCAGTTTACTGGATCTTGCCGGGTCACAACCGATGTTTCAGTCTTCACATAAGGCGGGGGCCTACACCGAAATAAGACCACTACCTCTTGCCGGCTCACAACCGATGTGGTAGTCGTTTAAAGGGTGGAGGTAATATATTATGATTATAGTAAAGATAAATATAAAAAAATAAAAGTGATATTTTTTATTTATAAATTATATATATATATTATAATTTATATAGGTTGTTGAATAAATAAATATTGTTAAAATCTCTTTTTTCTTTAAATTTAAATATATTTTTGAACTAAGACTAATTTGCTTTAGTTGTAGTTTTTCTATGTATAAACGGGAAGTCCAAGGGTTTTGAAACCGAAGGTCCGTGAGTCTCGATACTAGTCTTTGTGGGGTGTCAAAAGCCTGGTCACTTAGCCGCAAGGTTGGGATGTGCCGAGATGAAAGTCGCTACATGGGATGATCTCACCTTCAAACTCATTATTCTTGGGTGGAACGTGAAGCATAGTATTTTGTAAAACGTTGATGTAACATTTCTCATTTTCAGGTTATTTACAACTTTAATAAATTCCATTATTTATTTTTAGAGTTTTACGCGTTCGCTTTTAATTATTATCTTATAGTTAAATCGCGTAAACTAAAAATCAACGATCAATGTAAACGGACACCAAACAAATTAAAGTTTACATCAAACAAGTGTTATATGATTATTAGGAGTATAATTTATAACTTTTCATAATTTATTTTTGTTGGTTACGTAAAACGCTTACGTTTCGCAATAAATTACATTCGGTCGTACCCGGAAGCACCTTTACCTATCTACACTTAAACAAATACCCACGTTTATACCCAATACTCAAAATTTAATTATTTTTCTCTCCTATATTACCTTAAAACCGGATATGGACATTTACACAAGAAATAAATGAATTAAATCCTATTAAACCTTTCCTAGTACTTGTAATCCTTACACTTATGTACCTTGGACACTAATACCTAAAGATTGGCTTGTCAAGGTACCTTCCCCCCCCCTCTTTTGCCGCACCCTCCTCCTAGGGAGGAGGAGAGGTCTCTTACACTTGTACTCCATTACCATGTGCTCCCATGGTATTCATTTAGCTAGTTCCATGGTTTTCCAAGTCCTATATAAGGCAAGCCCTAAGTCCTTAACCCTTTTACACATTCACTCAAGAAAAACCAAAGCAAAAACCCTCCCCACTTCACCCTAAACCCACGGCATACCTTAATTATTTAGGGTTTCATTTTTCTTTTGCATCCAAGGTATTCCAAGCATTCAAGTGTTCATCCTAAGACTACCTAAGACTACTCAAGGTGTTGGGAAGCTTGGATTCGGGTTTAGCAAGGTTTTATCAAGAAAACATATTTAGGGTTTTCTTGATTAGGGTTTTGATTTTGGAAGCTTGATTGGGGTTTACATCTTGTGTTCATCATCCTACTTGATTCCTATAAGGTCTATTTAAAGTTTTCATTACTCGTTTATTCATTTTCTATTGTATTCATAATTGTTGCATTAGTTAATCACCACCTAGTTTTACTTTCAAGTCATTTAAAGTATTTGATGATTTCACATGGACAAAGGACATGGACATTTAGAGGACTAATTACATGTGATTTATATGGTACAACACTTGGTAAATTAATGGTGCAAGGTTTCTATTTAAAATGATTGTATTTACTGTTTAATTTGAAACCCCTATTTATGTCATTTATATATATTTTTGACAATTCGAAATATAAAGTTCTATGTTTTATATTTTATAAAAATGTGCTCTTTATACAGGATCGTGGCATGTAAGGAAATCGAAATCGGAATTATAACGAACAAAGAATGGAATTTACATAGTTACATTTAATTAAGTTATAAAATAATTATGTAAACCCATTCGTGAAGAACAGATAACTTTTACTGTTCATCAGATATAAAAATCTCATAAATATTATATTTTGATAATTTTCCTTAATACGAACCCACGGACATAAAGAACTCGAAAAACGGGTTTATAACGAATAAGTTACGTAGTTTACAAGTTATATATATATATAATCTATAAAAATATTTTTATAAACTGAGATGAATAGTAAATGCTACTGTTCATCACTGGATTAAATTTTATAAAAATAATATTTTGATAAATTATCTTAATACTAATCCAAGGACATAAGGATCTCGAGAAACGGAACTATAATCGAGACGACGTTTATGATGGTAGTTAACAAGTTACACATCTTTAATTTTATAAAAATAACTTTTATAAACTGTGATGAACAGTAAAAGTTACTGTTCATCAGGGGTCTAAACTTTATAAACTTAATGTTTTAATAAATTACTTTAATACGAAGACGTGGACATAAGAAACGTACGAAACGGAGTCAAAACGATAAAGATATGAAGTTTTAAAACTCGCGCGCATTACTTATATTTTTGTATAATCTTTTATGTAACAATTAATTTAATAATAAAATATCATTTTTAAATCATACATTTTTATAAATAATACATTAGTAAACGAAAATGATATTTTCTTACGGACACAAGTACGCACGCTTTTGTTTAACAATGTACGAGTTGATTATTGTTTTAACTCTTAAAGAAGTAATAAAAACTATTAGGTGGTGGTGTAGCTATGCAATACGTGATGTTTTATTTACATGAAATACATTAAACTCATACGGCCTATAATTAATTAGGTTGCATTCAAATTGCCGAGGCGATTCACTCATTTGATTTAGATAATCAATCATTCACTTACGGTGAGTTCATAGCCCCGCTTTTATACAATTATATTGTTTTGCAAACTTTGGGGTGAGAAACATGCATTGTTTTACATTTGGACGCAAGTACTCTTTTAAACTTATTACGAGTTGGCCTAAGTAGCTAAACCCACTATTGCCCACCATCATGAACTGTCAGTTGCTAGTTTAGCGAGCGCGAATGTTATGAATAGATCTATTTGGGATTTATTCGACATCCTCGTTCTGTTGTAGAGTAGCGCTCATCAGTTTCGGAGGGACCGAAACAACGAATGTATACATGTCGGAACAATTTGGATGTTTCGGGTTGAACATCTACATGGGCACATTTAGTGCATTAAATTGCATACATATATGTCGAGCTTCGGTGTCATGAGCTTAGCGCACTCGTAATTACTTTTAAGATATTGTATGTGTTACATGTCTTACTTTGGAAATCTTGCGGTCCTACTTTATACATTTACTAAACCTGTGAATTCACCAACTTTATGTTGACGTTTTAAAGCATGTTTTTCTCAGGTCAATAAGGTACGGGAAACAGGATACATTGGTGGTCATCATTTTGGAGTCATTACTTTAAAGATTTGGATGCATTACATTTTGGGAATATTTGTTATGTCTTAAAATCTTTACTTTTCATGAATGAACTATTTAAGCTTCGGCTATTGTAACAAACAAGTCTATTCAATCCAATGTATCCATTTTTAACGACTCATATAGAGGTCGTTCTCTTATCTCGTGCTGTTGATCTATGATGTAACATTCCCCAACCCATATTCCGCTGCGACCCATTTTGGGGGTGTTACAGATTGGCATCAAGAGCCTAGGTTATAGAGAACCAGGTCAAATGTTTTTACTTGGACTATAACCATTTTCAAACATTGCATCATACAAAAGTTTTTCACGGGACACATACGCTTTTGAGTTGCATTAGTTGGTTATGCTATATGCTTTCATGATATGTATACATGTTTATATTATATTACATATATAATATACTGATCTTATATAATATACTTATATAAGTTTATTATCTTCCTGCAGTCATGTCTTCTGCATCATCCGACGTCACCTATACCTCTGTGTACACTGATTCCGCGCCAGGCAGAGTCTTCTGGGGAGCCGACGAGGAGGTATCCGATGGAGGTGTACCACGAGTCATCGTATTAGGATACGATGGACTTCCCATGCAGCCAGTAGCTCCACCATCTCCTGATTATGTGCCCGGACCTGAGCACCCAGCATCTCCCGACTATGTGCCCGGTCCTGAGCACCCACCATCACCCATTGAGATACCATTTGTACCCGAGCCTGAGTACCCCGAGTACTTAGTACCTTCGGAGGATGAGGCACCCATGGAGGACCAGCCTCTACCTGCTGATGCTTCACCCGTAGCCCTATCACCGGGCTATGTACCTGATTCCGATCCAGAGGAGGATCCGGAGGAGGACTCCGAGGAGGAGCATGCTGATTACCCTGCTGACGGAGGGGATGGAGATGATGAGCCCTCCGATGATGACACTGATGATGATGATGCTGATGATGATGAGGAGCCTTTCGAGGACGAGGAGGATGACGAGGAGGAGGAGCACCTGGCTCCGGCCGATCCTTTTGCTATGCCATTTGTTGACCCTGTTCCCTCTGCTGGGGATACAGAGGCATTTGAGACCGATGAGTCTGCACCCACACCGAGAGCACCTCAGATTAGGATCCCCTTTGCCCAGACACGTCTCCGTAGGGCACGGAAGACTGTCAGACCTGAGCCACCGATCGTCACATCATGGAGCATGAATTGTAGGCATGCTGCCGCAATCACCACCAACTACTGTTGTTCCTTTACCATTACCCCTACCTCACCATCACTACTGCCCTAGATACAGGAGCAGCAACACTAGGCTATAGGGCAGCCGGGGAGATTCGGATCTATGAGAGCTTCAGATATGTATCACCATATCATCACACCTACTTCCCATTAGGGACTGATATTCCTGAGACCGAGCTGCCGCCTCGGAAGAGAGCTTGTCTTACTACTCCCGCTCCCGGATACGAGATCGGGGAGAGTTCGGCGGCTGGCGCCGCAAGACAGCCAGGGCCTACTCCAGCGGCCGACACTTGGGACGAGATTGTAGAGGCTATGATGGAGATAGCACCGACCACCTTAGAGGGGGTCGACCAGAGAGTGACAGAGCTGGATACTACTCTTAGGCAGAGGACTGAGGAGTTTGAGACACGATTTGAGGAGGCACATGATGACCGGGCTTACTTGGGAGCTCTGGTCAACTCACTATACGGGGATAGACTAGGACACCGCCGCACAGTTGTGGCTATGGATAGAGAGGCTATATATGCTCGTATAGCATGGACTAGTTCTGAGGAGAGGAGTGCAGCCATAGAGGCACACGTTAGGACACTGGAGGCACAGGTTGCCACATTGATTACTCATACCACATCACTCTAGACTCAGTTGACTTTAGCACTTGGGCGTATTGCGACACTGGAGGCTAGAAACCCAGAGCCTCAGGATGGGCCAGCTGAGGCTGGCAGCAGCAGTTAGTCGTGTACCATTGTTAGCTATCCTGCATAGCCTATTAAGTTTTATGGGTTACTCCCAGCTAGTAGGCTGTAAGGACTTTTGTTTTATCTTTTTAGCTATCATTGTATGGCGTGTTAAGTATTATGGGTGATCCCCAGCTAACACCGCCTTAGGTCCGTATTTTACTTTTTGTATCTCATTGTACTAAACATGTTGTAATCAGGACCACCATTTATGATTATCGATGTTGTTATGTATGAATGTTGAATTATTTATGTCATTGTTGGTTTCACTTTCAGTTGTATATTTCACGATGGATTGTGATCTCATTTTATTTGTTATGCATATGTCACGTTGTGTTTATGATTGTGTGAAATCTGACGTATATTATATTCGTATGATTTTGAAGAAAATGCCACCAAGAAGAACCACGAGGGCAACACCCGCCACCGCAAACACTCCTACCGCAACTGTCACTGAGGCTCAACTTCAAGCTTTGATTGACCACAGGGTTGCATGCTGCTTTTGCATTTTGGCGCGATTGCAGAAGAAGCAGGGATGGCGATAACAGCCATGGTTCAGGAACTGGTGGAAGAAGGCAAGTGCCTACTCCACGAGAATGTACTTACACTGACTTCTTGAAATGCCAGCCTATGAATTTCAAAGGCATTGAAGGAGTTGTTGGCCTGACCCAATGGGTGGAAAAGATGGAATCTGTTTTCCTCATCAGCAGTTGTGCTATTACTAATCAGGTTAAGTTGCTCCTGTTATATCTTCACGGAAGTGCTTGACGTGGGTGGAAATTCCCACGTAAAAGCTTCCTGTCGGGCAAGACGTTGCATACGCAATGCTGTGGACGGCCTTGAAAAGAATGATAACAGATAAGTACTGCCCCAGGGGTGAAATCAAAAAGCTAGAATCCGAGTATTGGAATTTAAGGTAGAGGTATGTAAGAAAGGTACGATCTGATGATTACAAACCAGCGATTCAAAGGGTTGGCATATTTTGTGCGATTTAGACATGTTCCCTGAAGATATCAGCTAAGGAGGAAAGATATGTCGGGTGGGTTTCCCGAATGTTCATGGCAGTGTTTAAGGCATCCAAGCTCAGACAATGCAAGAGGCAATGAATTTCTATTGTAATGTGGACAAGAAAATGATCACTGGGCAAGTCTGACGCCAAGCAGAGAATAAGAGGAAGTATGAAGTGACTTCAAGGAACACCCTAGAACCACAGCAACGTTCAAAAGAAACAATGTGCACGGGCTTACATGCTGGGCCTGGAGATAAGACAAGCTTATGGAGGAACCAAACCTCTATGTACCAAGTGTAATCTCCACCATGATGGGCCATGTACTCAAAAGTGCACTAACTGCAAAAAGGTTGGTCACTCGGCCCGAGACTGTAGAGTTCGACCTACCGCAAACAACAACAACAACAACAACAACTAGAGGAACAAGGGACAATATCCTACGAGTTGTCACTGGCTTTGAGTGTGGAGTGCATGTCACTACAGGATGTGACTGCCCAAAAACTAAGAATGGATATCAAGGGAATCGGGCTGAAATGGCAATGCCTTGTGGCAAGAGCTTATGTGTCGGGCTTGCTGGAACAAACCCAAACATCGAATGGGGTTGTCACGGGTACGTTCCTCCTAAATAACCGCTTTATGCCTTCAATAGTATTTGACACTGGGTGCGATAGAAGTTTCATTCCATAGCTACTGCATTTAGTTCCTTGATTTATATTATCCCAACTATGTTAGACCATGGTTATGATGTTGAGTTAGCTGACGGTAGAATAATTTGGGTTAATACACTTATACGGGGATGCACTCTAAACTTTCTAAATCATCCATTTAATATCGACTTGATGCCCGTAGATGGGTAGTTTTGACGTTCATTATCGCATGGGATGGTTAGCTAAATATCATGCCGTGATCGTATGTGAATGAGAAACTTGTTCGTGTTCTTTGGAGCAAGACTTTAATTTTTTCTGTGGTGACTGGAAGCACAACGGCCCACGAGTCCCGATTAAACATCATCTCGTGTACTAAAACACAAAAGTATTTGCTGGAGGGATGTCCTATCTTTCTAGCACAAGTTACTATGAAAAAGGCGGAAGACGAGTTGAAGGAGAAGCGACTTGAAGAAGTGCCAATAGTTCAAGACTTTCCTGAGGTATTCACGAGGATCTTGGGGTATTCCACCAACCCGCCAAGTGAAATTTCAGATCGATTTGATACCTGGTGCTGCGCCGGTAGCACGGGCACCCTATCGACTGACTCCGTCTGAAATGAAAGAATTGTCGGACCAATTAAAAGAACTTTCCGACAAAGGCTTCATAAGACCCAGTTCCTCACCTTGGGGAGCTCCGGTCTTGTTTGTCAAGAAGAAGGATGGATCATTCCAGATGTGTATTGATTACCGGGAATTAAACAAGCTGACGGTAAAAAACCGTTATCGCTTCCTAGGGATGATGATTTGTCTCGATAACTACAAGGTGTCGGAGTATTTACTAAAGATCGACTTGAGGTCGGGATATCATCAACTAAGAGTTCGTGAAGAAGATATTCCAAAGACCACATTCAGAACTCGATATGGACATTATGAGTTTCAAGTTATGCCGTTTGGTTTGACTAATGCACCTGCTGTATTTATGGATCTCATGAATCGGGTGTGCAAACCATACCTGGATAAATTTGTGATTGTCTTTATCGACGACATTCTGATATACTCGAAAGAACTAGCAAGAGCTGCAGGGCATCTCAAAGGTTAATCTTGGAGTTGCTTAAGAAGGAGCAGTTGTACGCCAAATTCTCTAAATGCGAATTCTGGATCCCTAAGGTTACAGTTTATTTGGTCACGTGATCGAATAGTAGGGTATTCAGGTGGTTCCTGCCAGATTGAATCTGTAAGGATTGGGTATCTCCTAATGTCTTGCAACGGAGGATTCGTCAATTTGGGCCTAGCAGGCTACTACCGAAGATTCATTGAAGGATTCTCGAAGATCGCCAAGCCAATGACCAAGCTGACTCAGTTAAGAAGATAAAGTTTGAATGGAGTGACAAGGGCAAAGCAGCTTTTCATGTTGTAAAATGAAATTGTGTAGTGCGCCAATTCTAGGTTACCACGAAGGAAATGAAGGGACTTATCGCTTTACTGTGATGCTTCAATCAAAAGGTTAGGCGCCGTGCTAATGCAAGAGAAAAAGTGATTGTTATGCATCACCGAAAAACTAAAGATTCGTGAGAGGAAAAATTACACCCTACTATGATCTAGAGTTAGGCGCAGTTGGTTCGCTCTAAAGATCTGGAGGCATTATTGTACGGGGACAAATGTACAGTGTTTCACTGACCACAAAAAAAAGTTATACAACACATTCCTTGAACAGAAGGAGTTAAACATGAGATAAACGCCGTTGGGTGGGAGCTACTTAGTGATTATGATTGCGAAATCGCTATCACCCAGGAAAAGCAAATGTAGTGGCCGATGCGTTGTGCAGGAAAGGAAAGAACGTGAAGCTTTACGGGTTTGGGCCTTAGTTATGACTATCGGTTTGGATCTTCCCAAGCGGATTTTGGAGGCTCAGATTGAGGCAAGAAAACCAGAAAACCTCAAGTCTGAAGACGTAGGCGGTATGGATGATTAGACAAATTCGAAAGGACACAGAGAAAAGCCCCGAAAGGAGAAGTTGGAACCGGTTCGCGGACGGGACATTTGTGATCCCTAAACAACTGAAGTGGTTACCTTGCTATGGTGACCAAGGCTCTAATTATGGCTACGGTTCTTCCAAGTAAAAGTTCATTCTGTTCACCCGGGTTCCGATAAGATGTACCAGGACATGAAACAACTATACTGGTGGCCTAACATGAAAGCTGACATTGCCACCTATGTTAGCAAGTGTTTGACGTGTTTAAGAGTCAAAGCCGAACACCAAAAACCATCTGGCTTACTGGTACAACCAGCGATTCCCCAATGGAAATGGGACGAAAATTTCTACTATGAGTCTTTGTTACCAAACTCCATAAGAACGCAAAGTGGAAACGATCACCATCCTCTGGGTAATTGCTAGGACCGACTCACTAAGTCTGCACACTTTTTACCAATGAGGGAAACTGACCCTATGGACAAGTTAGCAAAACTGTATTTGAAAGAAGTGGTCACAAGGCATGGGATACCAGTCTCGATCATTTGTGATCGTGACCCTCGGTTTACGTCCAATTTCTGGAGGTCATTTCAGAAAGCTATGGGTACTCGGTTGGATATGAGTACGGCATACCATCCGGAGACTGATGGACAAAGTGAACGGACCATCCAAACCCTTGAAGATATGTTACGCGCTTGTGTGATAGACTTTGGGAATGGTTGGGAAGGACACTTACCGCTGATTGAATTCTCGTACAACAATAGCTACCACGCTAGTATTAAGCTGCCCATTCGAGGCTCTTTATGGCCGAAGTGCTCGGTCTACCAGTGTGTTGGGCATGGAGGTCGGAGATGCTCGGTCACGGTCCAGAACTTGTTCATGAAACAACCGAGAAGATTGTCCAAATTAAGCAGAGAATGCAAGCTGCTCGTGATCGCCAAAAGAGTTACGCCGATGTGAGGCGTAAGCCTTTAGAGTTTCAGGTTGGCGATCGAGTTATGTTAAAGGTATCACCTTGGAAAGGGGTCGTACGTTTTGGAAAACGGGGAAAGTTGAACCCGAGGTATATCGGACCTTTCAAGGTGCTAGCCAAAGTGGGAACGTGCTTATAGACTCGAACTACCACAACAGTTAAGCAGGGTTTCATAGCCACTTTCATGTATCCAATCTAAGAAGTGGATTATCTGACGAGCCGTTGGCAGCAGTTGTTAGAAGGAAATACCACATTGATGATAAACTCCATTTTGTTGAAGAACCAGTGGAAATCTTGGAGCGTGAGATCAAGAAGCTAAGGCGAAGTCGTATTCCCATCATCAAAGTTCGATGGAACTCCCATGAGAGAGAGTCCAGAGTTCTGTGGGGAAAACGCGATGATCAGTTCCGATGGAAAAGTATCTTTACGCACCTCTTCACAAAAACCGCACCCTCGAAGAATGTTGCATCTTGAGCCTTGAGACAAGGCTCTCCTACGGGGTGGAGACTGTAACATTTATCATTTTTAGGTTATCTACACTTTTATAAATTCCGTTATTTTATTTTTTAGAGTTTTACGCGTTCGCTTTTAAACTATTATCTTTATAGTTAAATCGGTAAACTAAAATCAAACGAATCAATGTAATTACCGGGCACCAAACAAATTAAAGTTTACCATCAAACAAGTGTTATATGATTATTAGGAGTATAAATTTATAAACTTTATAATATAAAATATATATATATATATATATATATATATATAGTTGTTGAATAAATAAATGTGTTAAAATCTCTTTTTCTAAAATTTAAATATATTTTTGAACTAAGACTAATTTGCTTTAGTTGTAGTTTTTCTATGTATAAACGGGAAGTCCAAGGGTTTTGAAATCGAAGGTCCGTGAGTCTCGATACTAGTCTCTGTGAGGTGTCAAAATCCTGGTCACTTAGCCGCAAGGTTGGGATGTGCCGAGACGAAAGTCGCTACATGTGTCACACCCCGCCAAAGCGGAAACACGAGGCGTAACGTCATGGATATCATCACAACACAATGGTGTCAATAATAGAGAAACACTAAAATGCATAACTAAGTCATAAAGACACAATGTGTCATGACAATATCGAAAACCAAATGAACGACATCTTGTATTAATGGAAAAGGGTTTCACCAATACAAGGACAATACTTCATGAACCTAATAAAATCAAATAACATTTAAAAAAATCCAGGCGATAAACATAAACAAACTCAGGAGCGAACTCCAATGTAATCCTAGTGGTCACTCTAGCCACTTCTCTTAACCTTAATATTCTCACGAAGCTCACCTGAAAATGATGCTTAAAAACGTTAACACAATGGTTGGTAAGAGTCATAGGGTTAAGACACATAACAAAATCTTACAAAACAATTGCTACGATTAGTAAAACAATCCAAAATAACACACATGACACCACAGTCCACTGGTCTATCATTCCATACTCACAATAGGGTCTTGGGTAGCTCACTACCCTCTGATCGGAACACAAAGTCAGTAGGTATTATTTCAACCCTTCAGTTGGATTTGTTTGTGGTAAGCATCACTCTAAACCGAACTAACATACTTCACAACAACAACAATAATAATAATAACTCCAACTAATCACCAAGCCATGGAGCATACCACATAAACGACTCCAATTGATCACAAAGCCATGTAGTATACCACATAACATACAAACACATAATCACAGCAACTAAAACATTTAAACTCATAGCATCATTTTCACCCTAAGAAAACATAAGAAAAAGGGGCTATGAAACTCACCTGATGCTTAGCTTCCCAAAAGATTCCAACAAAATCTTCACAAACACTTCACGGACAATCTAAACAATTAAGCACACAATAAGCTACCATCAATTAGGCATTCAACCCAATATGATGTAACCTCAACTATGATGGATATCTAAGCTATCTACCATAGCTCTATACTTGATTTAAACCTTTTCCAACTCCTACATATGCCATTTACACTTCAATGCTACACTTTATATTTTCTGGTTTTGAGCAGAATTTTATACCCACTTACGCGTCCTAAACGCACCACTTAAACACTCCCATAATTCAAACCAAAATTCACCATGCTACTTATATGCCTTATGAACCTCTCATAGCTCTCCCAAAACCATTACCCTTTTACAAATACCCCTTAGAAATTCATTATTCCAAAGTGTCCAAAATTCGTCCAGAATCTGACCTTCTAAAAGTATGACGTTAGATAACCAATTTAGACCTCATTATAGATTTAGAAAAAATTCAGGGGTCACACAAAATATATGAACTAACTTCCACGTGATTTAGAGCCTCTAACTAGATGTCTAAGTATTTTTAGAAAAATCAAAACCAAAACTAAAATTCGTCACTGTTTTACACACCGATTTTGTAACGACCTTTTGACCCACTTCCCGACCATAAAAACTCACGAGGCCAACTTTTCTGGAAAGTAGACTCTCTGAGGTTATCTCCAGTATGTTGTAAATTATTTATTTGATCTTTTATGATTGAGTTATGACCTCTATAAGACTGACCAAAATTCTGCAGTGAATTAAACAACTACTTCGGGCGATCTAGACCTAAATACACGATCAAATCTTGCAACCAATTAAACTAATGATCAAACAATTATTATAACATCATAATCTTTCAGAAACTTAAGAACCCTAATTTATAATCCTAATTTAAACCCTAATCCATCATGTTTAGATTACTGGAATTGAAAATTTATAACTAGGATTAAACAAAGATTAGAAAAATACCTTAAAAGAAAAACCCTAACTTTTTTCTTCTTCTTCTTCTCTTGGTTCGGTCGACAGGTACTAGGGGTGAGGGTTTGGGATTAGTTTTGTATTTATAGCCCACATGGAATATCCTAGATAATTACCAATTGCAATTTGTTTCCAAATCAAACTCTTTTTTTTCTTTCTTTTCTCCTTTTTCTTTAAATCGGCCGGCCCCCTTTTTATTTATTTATTTAATTATTACATATTTATTTGTATTTCCTTAAATTTTTATAAAAATCTTAACTAATTTGACTATACCTTTTTGCATAAACGAAATTCACTAGATTTTTAAAATAACTTTTTAACCCTTCATTTTCAACCTAATTTTCCTAAAATAGAAATTTTACATTTTTCTTAACTTACCACCTAAAATCTAAACCTATCTTAAATTACTAACACAAAAATACGTATACGTAAAAAAATACTTACACATTTAACACAGAAACGCTCGAATCACAATAATCATTTCCTCGTCACTCAAAAGTGAACGAAATGAACTTAACCAATTTCACCACTATTCCAATCTCATTGAGATGATCACACTCAATAGATTGATTACCAATACCTCATAAACACATATAAACACACATAAACACATAAAATCACATAAATCATACATTGCAACAGGCACCTAAGTCAACACTAACGGTTTGACTAACCTGCTCAAGCCATGGTTGTCACAACATGGGATGATCTCACATTCACATTCATTAATCTTGGGTGTAACGTGAAGCATAAAAATATTGTAACTTTCTTAAAATGTTGACCCATGGTTGAAATTTGAAATGAGCACTCACATAATATATAATAATTGTCGGGAGTGAAAAGTTTCACAAGTTACAAATGAGTAGTGTTAGCATCTTAACTTGTATTTAAAGATGATTTCATTTTTAATCTTGGTTTGGGACAAGTGAAAAATCGGGGATGATGAATTTATCCTTTTTGGGCATTTTAGGATTGAAGTGCTTTTTGTTCTATGACCCTAAAGGTTATGAAAATAACGAAAGTCCAGACATTCTAGTTAGTTGCCTAAAAAGAAAGTATAAAAAGAAAAAGAAAAAGGTAAATATAAAAATATGTGTGGCAATTAGTGTAAATATATAAAAATGGTCAAAACGGGACTTTTCAAAGCTAATGATTCTTTAATTCCCTTTGATGAACACTTAGCTACTTTTTGAGGTAATTAGTCAAGGGGGATTAAGATTCTTGGTTTTCTAAAGTGTTTACTTATGGCATTGCGTGAGAACACAGAAATAGTTTAGTATGGGGACTTTAGTATGTGTTTAATTACACATACGTTTTACCTAATAAAACGAGTCTAAAATGACCAAAATATGTCAAAAATGCATTGTATTTGTGTGTTTTGTGATTTATGATGTGCAGGAAACGGGTATTCATAAAAGGATAAAAAAACGAAGCCAAAACAGACTAAACCAAGCACGGGAATGGAAAGAGCGCGAAAAAACAAGACCGAAGGCATGTTCAGTTTTAATGGGCCAACCCGTACCAATTTAATAGGCCGGGTCAGCCCATTAAGCATTGAATTATACAAAATAAAAGCCCATAATATAAGCCTAAATCTTTTATAAAATCCAAAAAACCATTCCTGGCACAAAACAATCTGCAGCCCAAGTCAATGAACTATTATATCCAGTCAAAGAAATAAACCATTTACCCGCCAAAGCTTTTACTGTTTATCGTATTCCCATTTCACTCACGTTTAACACTGGGTAAATCCTTTCACTATTCACTCACCCTCTTTACTGTCGTTTACCCTACAACCCGAAAAACCCCCTTAACCTATTCTCCCAAGAAAATGACAAGCCATGCTGGCAATCCCATGAAGATTTATTGGTCAAATCAAATCAAGGGTTGAGATGAGAGCAAAGGAGCACAAAGAGGATTCAAGGGCTGAGATTGAATGGCATGGAGAACACTCACAGAAGAAACACACCTCAAAGGGCTAGATGCTTCTCAAGACCATTATATGTAGAGGGTTTTTTTCACACATGAAAAAGCTAGTTAGTTTTCAGCTTATTAGTGTAACTTTTAGCTTATTGTCTTTATTATTGTATTTTCTTTCAAGCAATCTTGTAATCGTTTTAGTTTTAATAAGAGTAAAGTTTTTTTTATAAATTCTATCTTATATCTTTGTTTTACTGTTTATGCTTAAATATATATAAATGTGTTGATAGAAATAATGTCTAAAAACATTATGTTAGCCTTAAAATATGGTGACATATCAAGAATTACAATAGTTTAGTTATAGTGTGACACGTAGGGACTAATAATGACAAGTTACAATAGTTAGGTGTCACTAGGACTATAAATACCCCTCCATACTTCCATGGAGGGGTGAGGATAAATATTTTTGTCTCATAAGTGTGTGTTGTTTCTCTCTCTAGAAAACACACACACTCTTTCCTTTCTCTCTCTAATAAAATAGAGGTGTTCGTGGTTTTTTTTGGGTAAAAACTCAAACCGAATGCACCCTTTTTTTCCGCTTACTTTTTGATCTAAAACTTGTGTTTTACGATGATCAACTTGTACTTTTGTTAGTCTTATATGTACTAGCAACTTATTTGGGTATCAAAACACGTTTTTGGATCAAAAATTTCTGGGTTTTTAAAGAATTTTTGAAGACAGCGAAATGTGTTTTGAAGGAAGCGAAACATGTTTTGAAGGAAGCGAAACATGTTTGAAGGGAGCGAAATGTGTTCTTGAAGGGAGCGAAATATGTATTTTGGAGCGAAATATGTTGTAGGATCGATATTTCTTAATGAAACACTGATATACTGTCAACTATGCGGAATCTAGTTGGCAGTACTTATGAAGAACACACAGCATAAATCAAGTTTAGATTAAGTTTTATCAAGTTAGGAATAAGTTTTGAATAGATCTTAAGTTTCTATAGGTAAATTTTGAAGTCTGTGTTTTTTTTAAGCTTCAAATATGTTGGAATCTTGATTTTAGTTTAAAGCTCTTAAGTTGTGTTTTCAAGTGTCCAAATAGTCTTTAAAAACATCTTTTGAATGTGTTTAATAAAGCTTGTTACTGTTTCATTGGTTTTTAAGGCTTTTGGGTCAAATCTGTCATTGTATGCAGTAGGTTTAAGCTTTAATGTCCATTTGGATTCATCATTCTAGGTAGTTAAAAGAAGTTATAAGTATCTGATTTTTCTTTGCATAAGCTTATTGGTAGTAAAAGTTGAATCATTTGAGCCTTATTTATTTGGTTTAAGAACTTATCTAACATCTGAATTTAGAAAGCTATTTAAGTCTTTGACAAAAACTTAAAAAAACCAAAAACATAAAAATCTGCTTAGATAGCCTTTTTCATTTGCAATTTTATAGCTTATTAGTGATCTATAGTGCTTAATTATGGCTTATTCTAGTAGCTTATAGTTTAATCTTAATCGGTTTGAAGTTTTTAAGGTTTAGCTTATTGGTCAAGTAGCTTAAAATTCGGTTTGAAAAGTGCTCTTTAGTCTGTTTTGATTGTGTTTTGTCAATACTGCTTATTTTGATTTTCTGAGTTCTAGCATTATGGATTTGCTTATTTCTAGTTTAGATTAGCTTACTAAGACTGTTTTTAGGATTAGTTGGCTTATTAAGTATTGGTGTTAGCTTATTTGAGCATTTTGAGCTAAATTAGTTTTAGCTAAAAAGCCTTTAAGCTTTTATCCAAATCTGTCATTTGAATTGTTTATTCTCAGCTTAATTTTCAGTTTCATAAAAAGTCTTTTTATTAAAAGTTCTTAGTTAGCTTATTGTTAGCTTTTTCAAAAAGAAAATTTTTAAAATAAAAATGTTAGGTCGTATAGGGAAGTCCGAGGCTCGAACCTAGGACCTCAACCTTAACCCCCAACACTTTAACACACACACCCGCTACCATCTCGCCCTTGGGTCTTTTCTGTTTTAGTATAGAACTTTATTCCTTTTAAGCCTTTTGCCGGTTTTGCCTTTTTAGCCCTTTTGGGCTTATTTCTAGCTTATTCAAATAAGCTGGTGAACCCATTTTATTTTTCTTAAGTTTAGAATAGATAAAAGTACTTTCCTTAGTTTTTTTAGATTTTTATAAATTAGTTTATTATTTTTTATAATATTTTTAAATTAAAATAGTTTTTTAATTCATAAAAAATTAAATAAAAGTCAAAAAAATATAATTCTTTTTTCTAAAATTATTTTTAATCATTTAGGACTTTTAGAAATTAAATGCATTTTTAGAGTTAAAATTTGATAATTTAGAATTTTAAGTCTCGGTTTTAGATTCCTGTTATCGTTTTCATGCTTTAATCTTAATTGGTTTAGTTTTTAGTTGCCTTTACTTGCATTTGCGTTATATTTGTAGAAATAGAATCCAAATCAAACCTTGATTATTCAATCACTCGATTACGAACTTAAACGTGATTCTCAAATTCACACTTCGTTGGGACTACGACCCGGAAAGTTTTGAATTTTACTTTGGTTAAAAGTAATTTTCGTAAATCCTTTTGGAATTCTTATTATATACTATAATTGATATATCACAATTTGTGTGAACCAGTGCCTGCTTCAGTGCATAAAGAGACTTAATCAGTTTACACACCTTGTTTTAATTGCCAGGCATGATAAAGCTCTGAGGTTGATTTATATATACCTCCTCATCCAAGTCACCATTTAAGAAATCCGTTTTCACATCCATCTGATGAATAATCAGATTGTGAATTGATTACATAGCAATCAACAGTCTTATGGTACTGATATGTGCCACTAGAGCATAAGTATCAAAGTAGTCTATCCCTGACTTTTGTTTAAAGTCCTGAATGACCAGCCTTGCCTTGAACTTTTCAATAGTTCCATCTACTTTTAGTTTTCTTTTGAAGATCCATTTGAAACCAAGAGGTTTGCAACCTGGAGGTAGATCAGCCAACACCCAAGTGTTGTTGCCCATGATGGAGTCTATCTCATTATTAATTGCTTCTTTCCAGAAAGCAACATCCTGAGACTTTATTGTTTCATCAAATGTCTTGGGATCATCCTCAACATTAAAGCAATAAGAGTGTTGGTCAGAGACCTCATCCATTGTTTCTTTAATTAAGTACAATTGAAATTCAGGTCCAAAATCCTTTGGAGTCCTATTCCTTTTACTTTTTTTAAGCTCAGGTTCAGGTTGCTGAACAACCTCTTCAGTGACCTCTTCAGGGACCACTGAACCACCAATGGATTTAGTTCTATTAGGAATCCTGAGACTTAGTATAGGGACTGATGATAATCTATTCTCATCAAAGATTACATCCCTTGATTCATTTATAGAGTTAATTGAAACTGAATCATTAGGCTCAATGACTGTGATAACCGGTAACTCTTCCGAATTCTAGTATTTTTAAAATACTATAATTATATATCTGTCTTTCGATCTTGTTAGTTCTCTTGGAGAAAACTGAAAAGTTGATCTTGGTTAAATTCTTATGCGTAAAACGGTTATGGTTTAACCGAGTATTGAGAGTCTTGATTTTCTTAAATGGATCACTTTTGATTCATTTTATCCGTATCGAAGTATTTATGTTATCGTTTTAACGATTACCAGGTAGATTTCTCACGTTCAGCGAAAAGCGTCACGCAACGCGTACTGACACGACAGTGAATTTAAGTATATCTAGTTATGTTGGAATACTTACTAAACTTATTTTAAATAAGTTATTTAAGATTCTTATTAGCGGTTGTCTTAAAGTGCGAATCTTAGAACTACGTCAAGAAACTAGTCAGGGAATCAAAAAACTGCGCGAGTTTAGCAATTAAATAAACAAATGACTAAAAATCGATTCTTGGTCGACCTTAAGGCATCTTGACGAGTTTTAGTATATTATGATTCGTTTCGTGAATGAATGTAACCCTTGCCATTTTCTGAGATTTTGAATGTTCTAATTTAGTCATTTGAATAATTGACTTTTGCCAGTTTCATTAGTACAAGTATCGTGTTAACGGTGGTGAATCAATGTCATCGTGAGTATTTCGTGTTTATGTTTCTTGGGTTAATACTTTTTAAGAGTTTTTTTATTCTATGTTTGAATATGATCCGGAGGTTTCTCTCGTAAATTGCCTTGAAACTAATTCCTGACAAAAAAAAGAAAAACGAGTCCTGACACGTCCGTTAATGTTCAAAACGAATTTTGAGAAGTGTAACTGAGAAATATGTCGTGTAAATAATCAAGATTCATGGAAAATCATATTTAAGTCCATTAAAAATACTAGAAACATTCGGGTCGCATTTTAAATTATGGATTTAGATCGTTGAGTAACCCGACGAGTGACGAAAGGCACCTAGGATTCCCCTAGATGCCTTAAACAAAAAACAAATTTAGGACCCAACTAGGAGAACAACAAGTCTTGTTTTTAGTACTTTGGTCAAGGCAGAGGACACACACGTTATCTAGTTGCTTTCTTTCTTTTCAAAGAGATAACATCCAAAAAACATACATTTCTTGTTCTCTCTTCCCTTGGATGATTTCGAACATCAAACACACCCAAAACATACTTATTTTTCAAGTTTTGATCAAGAACATGAAGGTCTAAGTCATCCGGGTTGATACCAATAGGTGTGGGTTCATAAAAACAACGTTTGGGTTGTCAGTTTCATGTTAAATCTCGCTTTCAAAACCCTCTTTGTAAGTCTTATAAATTTTTATTTAACTTGTACTTTTGAATGTCTAATGATGCGTAGAAGATAGTTGTATGGTGCGTTTTCTAAAAATTTAACACGGAAAATTTGCGGAAACCCATTAAGGGTGCGTTTGGGGTTCGAACTAGGGAAACAAAGGAAACAGGGTTTATCATTTTTATGTTGTGGTTGTGATGGTTGAAAAACATCTATTTTCTATTTAGCTTATTTTGGTTATAAGCACTATTGAACTTATTTTGCGCTTATGTTGGTTCAAAAACCACAAGGACAAGAAAACAAGTATTTTTGGTTGATTACCTCTTATGTCGTATTTTTATGAGCTTATTTTGATGGTCTATTGTGATATCTAAAAAACTACGTAGCTTATTAGCTTATTTAAAAGCTTAATATACTTTTTTGGAGCGTAAAAGGGCTCACGGCACAATAAGCCCAATAAGCCGTGGCTTATTGTAGGCTTATTGTGGTTCGGATTATTTTGGTAACGATCGTTTGGGCTTATGTTTGCCAATGGGCTTTAGTATTGGGCCTAAATTGTATTTTATACTTACGAATAACTTAATGGACTTCTATTGGGCCTTAAGGCCCAATAAGAGAAAACTAGTCGTTTTACGTGTTTTAACGAACTTTTGAAAGGCAAACATACTTAAGTAATGATATGGAAAATGGTTTGGGGAGACGTGTTTTGATAAACGTTGCGAAATATGGATTTTTGGCATTTTGTCATAAAATGGTGAAATTGGGAAAAAGTGTTTGAAGTTGAAGTTTGAAACCTTGGAAAACGTTGTATAAACGAACGGGTCATGCCGAATTTTTGTAAGAATCCTATATTTAGATTTTTACTCAAAACTTGTAGGAATCCTATATTTATATTTTTACTTAAATAGTATAAGTATATTATACGAAAGTATGAATTGGAGTATGCTATTTTGATTTAAGTCGTCAACCATCACAAAAACCTACTAAATACCGTTAAGGTGAACCGGTGAACAAATGCATCTGATCCTCTATGCATCCAACCTAGCAAAACATCTTTTTGAAGCGTATATCTGAATTGACATTACAATTGGACTAGTACGTGTTCGAAAGTCGGTTGCATTTCTTGCGTTTTGTGTCTTGCTGACTGTCACCCTTTTTGAGGTGAGTACTCGTAGCTTTACTTTTTTAAATCTTTTCCGTTGAAGGAAAATGATACTCAAATATGTTTTGAACTGATTTTTTGCAATGTGCAAAAGTTTATTTGTTTTTGAGACAATGTTATGTGCTTATGAGTGCTATGTGAATGATATGAGTTTTGATAGAATATGATGTGTGGATCTGTTATAGCATGGACTTGCTATGGTTTGAAATGATATGTGGTTTTCCGCCCTATATATAGCTCCAGTTGGTAGGCTTTATGTGCATGTGAATTGAGAGTTGAGGACATTGCGTAGCAATAGTCCATATGGATGTGGATCTGATAGCATGGAATTGCTATGTTTGAAATGAAATGTGTTGCATGTATTCACTGTCATATTGCACAGTTATCCACTACTTAAAATATTGGCACAAGAACTGGGTTTCTTCAAACCTATGAGCTCACTAACTTTATGTTGACCTTTTCGAGTATCATTTTCGAGTGGGTTGCCAACCAAGGTAAATCGGGAATAATGAGGACTAGAGACATATACACCTGGGGTGTTATTTGGAGACTTGTATATTTTGGGTCAAAAAATGTAAACTGGTGAACCATTATAAAGCTTGATTTTGTAAACTTTGTATGTCGTGATCTTGTAACTTGTGTGATAAAACTATATTGTCGCATCTTGTGTTTCCGTCGTAGTCGGGGTGTGACAAATTGGTATCAGAGCCAAGGTTATAGAGAATGCCGTTTTTATAAAATAAAAACGCAACTATAACCAAACTAGAGTTTTTGAAAAACCTCGAACATGGCGAAAGTTAACTAGCCCAAGCAGTTCATAGTTTTTCCTAAATTACGCATAGCCTGATCAACTATGCCTAATTCACGAAGGACAATGAAATGATGAGGGTAGTTTTCTTAAGTTATGTTAGGGGAAGGGGAGGGAACATATGAAGTCTAAGACCACCTAAAAATGAATTGACCTTGAGTGTACATATTGCATAGTATGTACTTTCGCATAGTAATGTGGTATGAGAATGCTTGCGAGCGTAAAGGTCTAGATTATTGTTGATTATCTAGTGTTTGCCATGCTGCCTTAGTTGTATTCATGATGCCCTGAGAGCCTTGATAGATATGTTGTTGGTAGCGATGTTGATTAAGAGTTGTCTTTGGTAGCTATGTTGTTGTGTTACATGGTGCCCTAGAGCCTTGGTAGATATTGTTTTTGGTAAGCGATTTGAGATTAAAGAGGGTGATCATTGTAGCTATGTTGTTGTAATTGCATGGGTGCCCTAAGAGCCTTGGTAAGATATAATGTTAATGCGATGTTGACTAGGGTGTCTTTGGTAGCTATGTTGTTGTATTGTATGATGCCCTGAGGCGCTTGTTCTGTATCGAACCTTGTTGGTGCTTGTTTGCCGTTCGTACCTCTTCGATATATTTGATATATAAATTAAAATTTTAAATTTAATATCTTATATTAGAATATATATATATATATATAAATATATATATATAAATATATATATATATATAAAAAGTATGTATATAATAACGTATATACACGGCTACGAACACGCATGAATTTCAAACATTATGTTGATTCATAATATATTTTAAGCAAGTTATTTTGAAAATTGAGTAATGATATTTATGGAGTATCTTACTAACCCTTTCATTTGTGTATCACAATATGTCATGTCTTTCCCCATCACTACACATCTTTGTTTAGAAGACTGAATACACCAAAATCTAAATCTAACGAAATTAAATTACATTCTTTAGTCGCACTAAGAACATACTTGCCACATGACCAGCGTAGTCGCAATTGGTCAGTATGACACAATTGGTGGTATTGTCATACAATTTGGACCTTGGAAACTACAGATAGAACGATGGGATTCATGAGAGAGTGATACCGTTAGGCTAAATTCCTCATGTTAGTCGTGATAATAGTAGCCGCCCTAGTGTACCTTTTCCAGAGATGGTACCAATATGGAAGAACCGAAGTCTTTCGGTCAAAACGTTTATACAATTGAAATGTTTTCTTACAGACCTCACGAAGTACACAACTTTGGATTTCTATGGTTGGTGGTTTTAAACATAAATGGTTTTGAACACATGTTCAAACGTCAGTTTTCTTGAAAGTCAAAAATTCAGATCATATACGAAAAATCACGTAGTCGGTACATAAACTTTTATAGACATCTTTTCACATGACTATGGTAACGAAAACTTCAAACAACGTTGCTTCAAACTACATTGATGGTCAAACTTTTATTATGGTTCGCTTAGAATAAACGTCGTTAACAAATTTTAAACCATGCCTCCGGGAAGGGACACGCATTACGTTTACGCTCTATATGGCGATAGGAAACAAACCGAACACCTCGGATTATCAATAAGGATTTCGAACGCACCAGATCATTGACACCGGATTTTGCCCTTAGAAACCTTGATTTATGAATCATCGCTTTCAAACTCCTTTTTAGAACAAATCACTTGCCTCGACTGTAACCCCTAACCTTCGTCGTTAACCTCACCAATCTAAGCAGTAGATACCCATTCGTTTGTGTTGGGCAAACCCATAATTGAGCAAACTTTTCAATAGCAATAAGTTTGAAATAACAACTTGATGCTTAGCTTAATTTCATGACAGTTCTTGTTTGATTGAGTGGTAGAGTTGAATTAGATTCGAAGTTGTTACTTAGCTTAAGGCTTATGATAATCTTGCCCAAGGACGGACTAGCTTACCTTCGTCTATATAGCCGTTTGACGGATTATTTTAGACCGACACGTATTTTCGCTTAGTAGAATAAGCTTGAATAGAAACGCCAGAATTTTAACTTTTAGTAGTACTTGACCATGTCACATAAGCTATGACCACAGTACCGAGTTCTGATTTGGCATGAAATTGACCACCATTGAATTCTAAGTATAATTGTTAGTCCTTTGTAACAAGAAAGGATAACAAATTGAGATTCCTAATATAATTAACTAGAACATTAACACAGGCTAAGCAGTTTCCTAAGCACAAATTTTCAACACACCTGACCTAAACGAAAACACCCCTTGGATTTCTTGGTTGGTTTTGGCATATGATGAAATCTAAGTAAAACTTAGCCTAGGATTAACTAGTTACCACCCTATATGAAGTCAATTTGATGGTTGATTTCGCATTATGGGAGAACCAAAGGAAACTCTCGTTAGAAAAGTTAAGCGACTTAGACGAGATAAGATTTTGATTTCAAACTGAGGGAGGATCTTGTACGAAACTTGCGAACCTATAGATGGCAGTATGTTTTCTTATATAAGAGGTAGTGCACTTGGTACTTGTGAGCATCATGATCTATACATATCTACGATAAGATTCATCACTCACATCTAGTAGGGTTACCATTCTTAGTAAGACTTCACGCATATTTTTCGTTTCGTTTCTTTTTATGTGGAGCTTGAAAAATATTCAAGTTGCCATGTCCTACTCATACCTCGGAAAACCAATGGTTAGATAAAACACTATGAAGTCACGAGGAGACTTGATCATATTTGTAGTAAGACGATTTAAAACCCGATATAATTTTGAGTAACATGATTCTAAAAAATATGTTAATCTTTCTATTTGAAACCCAAGTTACTCGAAACAAGTAAAATCTACTTGGAAGAGTTTAAGCACATTCTGATAAGCGAACCTTAGACGACCTTGAAAGAGCAACACGTAAGTCGTGATGTGTGGGACACACATCTCCGGTAAAACTTAATCACGTTGACTAGAACAACCGAGGAACTGTATACAGTTGAATACCTTAGAACGTTTTGTTGGCAAGTCACGGACTAGATCATATCCGGACACCCGACCAAGAAATTTGAAATCTAAGGTTAGAAAGAACTATTAAGGTTGTGGAGACAGTGGAAAGAACCTACCATGTCATTTGATTATGGTTTAGGTACATCTAAGAAGTGTAGGAGCCGAACGTAAGAACTAAGTCTCTAGAGGAATCAATAGAAACCTCACATGAGAGACCGAACCAATGAAAGAACCAATGCATTTTGTTAAGGATTTGAACTCCTGTTATCGATATGATGGTGACTTGAGCTGAATTTCGGGGCAAAATTCCTTTAAGGGTGTTAGACTGTGATAACCGGTAACTTTTCTGAATTCTAGTATATATTTGTGTCTTTCAATCTTGTCAGTTCTCTCGGAGAAGACTAAAAAGTTGACCTTGGTTGACTTCTTATGCATAAAACGGTTACGGTTTAACTGGGTATTGAGAGTCTTGATTTTCTAAAGTGAATCACTTTTGATTCATTTTATCCATATCGAAGTATTTATGTTATCGTTTTAACGATTACCGAGAAGATTTCCTGCGTTCAGCGAAAAGCGTCACGCAACGCGTACCGGCACTATAGTAAATTTAAGTTTATCTAGTTATGTTGGAATGAGCTTACTAAACATATTTTAAATAAGTTATTTAAGATTCTTATTAGCGGTTGTCTTAAAGTGAGAATCTTAGAACTACGTCCAGAAACTAGTCAGGGAATCGGAAAACTGCGCGAGTTTAACAATTAAATAAACAAATGACTAAAAATCTATTCATGGTCGAACTTAAGGAATCTTAACGCGTTTTAGTATATTGTGAGTCGTTTCGTGAACGAATATAACCCTTGCCCTTTTCTGAGATTTTGAATGTTCTAATTTAGTCCTTTGACTATTTGACTTTTGTTAGTTTCGTTAGAACAAGTACCGTGTTGACGGTGACGAATCAATGTGATCGTGAGTATTTCGTGTGTATGTTGCTTGTGTTAATCCTTTTTAGAGGATTTTATCTATGTTGAATATGTTTCGGGAGGTTCGTCCCATAAATAGCTTGAAATGCCGAAAAACGAGTCCAGACACGTCCGTTAATGTTCAAAACGAATTTTGGGAAGTTTAACTATGAAATATGTCGAGTAAATAATCAAGATTCATGGAAAAGTATTTTTGAGTCCATTAAAAATACTAGAAACTTTAGGGTCGCATTTTAAATTGCGGATTTGGATCGTTGAGTAACCCGATGAGTGTCGAAAGGCACCTAGGATTCCCTTAGATGCCTTGAATGAAAATTTGGACCCTAGGAGACAACAAGGCTTGTTTTTAGGACTTTGGTCTAGGAAGTACATGATTATGTTTTGTCTAGGTTCATTTCACACTTTGTGTATGGTTTTGAAAACATTTTTTTCTCTCTTTTGCTCTCTTGCTCGTTCGACCCTAACACATACACACACACTTAAAATTTTTGCAACTTGATCAAGAACATGAAGACATAAAAGTTTTGGATTGATTCTAGTACTCGGGTTATCATTTAAACAACGTTTGGGTTGTCAGATCGTGTTTTAACTCGCTTCAAAAAACCCTCTTTGTCTGTCTTCTAAATTTTTATTTAACTTGTACTTTTGAATGTCTAATGATACGTAGAAGCTAGTTGTACGGTGCATTTTCTAAAAATTTAACACAGAAAATTTTGCAGAAACCCATTAAGGGTGCGTTTGTTGTTCGAACTAGGGAAATAAAGGGTACAAGGTTTATCATTTTTATGTTGTGGTTGTGATGGTTGATAAACATCTATTAGCAATTTAGCTTATTTTGGTTAGTAGTTTATTTGGCTTATTTATAAGCACTATTAAACTTATTTTGGGCTTATGTTAGTTTGAAAACCACAAGGACAAGGAAAAAAGTATTTTTGTTTGATTACCACTTATGTCGTATTTTTGTGAGCTTATTTTGATGGTCTATTGTGATATCTAAAGAACTACGTAGCTTATTAGCTTATTTAAAAACTTAATATACTTGTTTGGAGGGTAAAAGGGCTCATGGCCCAATAAGCCCAATAAGCCGTGGCTTATTATATGCTTATTGTGGTTTAGATTATTTAGGTAACGATCGTTTAGGCTTATGTTTGCTAATGGGATTTAGTATTGGGCCTAAATCGTATTTTATACTTACGAATAACTTAATGGACTTCTATTGGGCCTTAAGGCCCAATAAGAGAAAACAAGTCGTTTTACGTGTTTTAACGAACTTTTGGAAGGCGAACATACTTAAGTAATGATTTAGAAATTCGTTTCGGAAGATGTGTTTTGATAAACATTGCAAAATATGGATTTTTGGCATTTTATCGGAAAATAGTGAAATTGGGAAAAAGTGTTTGAAGTTGAGGTTTGAAACCATGGAAAACGTTGTATAAACGAACGGGTCATGCCGAATTTTTGTAAAAATCCTATATTTAGATTTTTACTCAAAACTTACTTTTATGACAAAATAATAAAATATTATTATTTTAATAAGTCGACTAAAAGATGAAAAATATATATTTTATAAAAATAAAATAGGGAACCTTTCTAAGTAGTTTTATGTAAGTAAACGTTTAATTTCCTTCAAGCTATACAATTAATTAAGGTAACTAATGTTACCGAATGGATGTACCGAAGTATATATTTAAGGTCTATTATTTAGTTATCTTATATCACTTAACTATTTACTTAAACAGTATAAGTATATTATACGAAAGTATGAATCGGAGTATGTTATCTTGATCTAAGTCGTCAACCATCACACCACTAATAACGTTAAGGGTGACCGTACAACGCATCTGACCTTTATGCATCAACCTAGAAAACATCTTTTGAAGCGTATATCTGAATTGGACATTAATTGGACTAGGTTGTGTTCGGACGTCGTTGTATTTGCTTGTTTGATCTTGCTACTGTCACCTTGTTGAGGTGAGTACTCATAGCCCCACTTTTTAAATCTTTTTTGTTGGAGGAAAATGATACTCAAATCTGTTTTGAACTGGTTTTCTGAATTGTGCAAAAGTTGATTTGTTTTTTGGACAATGTTATTTGCTTATGACTGCTATGTGAATGATACGAGTTTTGATAGAATATGATGCGTAGATCTGTTATAACATGGACTTGCTATGGTTTAAAATGATATGTGATCTTCCGCCCTATATATAGCTCCAGCTGGTAGGCTTTAGGTGCGTGTGAATTGAGAGTTTAGGACATTACGTGACAATGGTCCATATGGATGTGGATTTGATAGCATGGAATTGCTATGTTTGAAATGGAATGTGTTGCATGTATTCACTGTCATACTGCACAATTGTCCACTACTTAAAATATTGGCACAGCAACTGGGTTTCTTTAAACCTACGAGCTCACCAACTTTATGTTGACCTTTTCGAGTATCATTTTTAGGTGGGTTGCGAACCAAGGTAAATCGGGAGTAATGGGGACTAGAGACATATACACGTGGGGTGTTATCTGGAGACTTGTATATTTTGGATCAAAAAATGTAACCTGGTGAACCATTGTAAAGCTTGATTCTGTAAACTTTATATGGTGTGATCTTGTAACTTATGCGTTGAAACTATATCGTCGCAACCCGTGTTTCCGTCGTTGTCGGGATGTGACAATGACATAGAACCTAAAATCCTTAGAATGCTCAACATATCCAACAAAGATTAATTCAATGCCTCTTTCACCCAAAGTTTTCAGCTTTGGATCAGTGAGTCTTACAACTGCCCTATAACCTCAAACCCTGAGGTAGTTCAGGTTTGGTTTCCTTTTAGTCCATAGTTCATAAGGGGTAATCATTCCTTTTATTGGGAACCTTATTTAATAAATAGCAAGCTGTTAACATAGCTTCATCCCAGAACCCTTGACTCAGCCTTGAGTAAGACAACATGGAATTTACCTTTTCTTTCAGGACTCTATTTTTCTTTTAAGATATACCATTTTGTTGTGGAGTATAAGGGGCAGTCATATCATAGATAATACCAACAGATTGAAAATACAAAGCATCCATGTACTCATCTCCCCTATCAGTCCTAAATCTTTTGATTTGAGACTCTTGTTGTAATTCAACTTCAGTTTTGAATACTTTGAATTTATCTAGTGCTTCATCCTTAGTATGTAATAAATAAACATAACAAAACCTTGAAGCATCATCAATAAATATCACAAAGTATTTATTATTCCCTAATGAGGGAGTAGCATGTAAATCACACAGATCACTGTGGATCAACTCTAAAATTTCAGTTTTATGTTTTACATTTTGAAATAGTTTCTTAGTTATTTTGGTCAGCATGCAAGTCTTACACTTTTCAGTGTCCATCTCAAAAGTTAGGATTAACCCATCCTTAGACATATCTTGCATCCTCTTAAAGTAAGCATGGCCCAATCTAGCATGCCATAGCCATAAAATTGAATCATTCCGTTTAGAGGTTGACATGAAGCCTGAACCAATATTATCATTGAGTCTTACAACTGCCCTATAACCCCAAACTCTGAGGTAGTTCAGGTTTGGTTTCCTTTTAGTCCAGAGTTCATAAGGGGTAATCATGTTCCTTTTATTGGGAACCTTATTTAATAAATAGCAAGCTGTTAACATAGCTTCATCCAAGAACCATTGACTCAGCCCTGAGTAAGACAACATAGAATTTACCTTTTCTTTCAGGACTCTATTTTTCTTTTTAGATATGCCATTTTGTTGTGGAGTATAAGGGGCAGTCATATCATAGATAATACCAACAGATTGAAAATACAAAGTATCTATGTACTCATCTCC
>BQNB010037665.1:0-35677 GCA_026074375.1 Tanacetum coccineum
AAATAAACCCGCACAAAATTAAAAAAATATAATAATAATAACAATGGCCCGCAACAACGCGCGAAAAATTAACGTCTCGCAGCAACGCGCGGGTAATCCTGCTTGTTGCATACATTTATCAATCTCGTCCCAAACCGCATCAGCTTCCTTATCCTGCTCATCGTACTCAGCAGACGCAAACAGCCCAACGTCATTCCCTTCAAACTCATCAAATTTCTGATTCTCGTCGTACCCTTTATCTTGGCTCATAAATTTCTATTTATGTCTACGTAGTTAAATACGTATCATATTTAGCATAATCAATCAAGAAACACATTCTATAATAGTGAACTTGCACACATATATAAGTTCTTAGGCATACATTTTAAAAATTTATATATTAAGTGTTGGCTTGTTAAGCTCGAGTAGCTTGTTCGGCTCGTTAAGCTCGACTAGGGGTGTAAACGATCCGAGCTTTTAAGGAGCTACTCGAGCTCGAGTTCGTTTTACTCGAGCTCGAGCTTAATACTCACGAGCTCGAGTCAATCTCGAACATATATTAGTGCTCGATTAGTTTGACGAGCGGAGCTTTGAAAACTAATATTTGGCTCGGCTCGTTTGAAAACTCGTTTAAATATCACGAGTCGAACGAGCCAAACAAGCTAGTCGAGCTTAACGAGCCGAACGAGCTATTCGAGCTTAACAAGCCAACACTTAATATCTAAACTTTTATGCTTATTTTATTTTAAAATTTTTAATATATTTTTCTAGTATTATTAAGATTCAAGTTGTATCTTAATATTTTATTTCTAAGTGACATATTTACTTGAATGTAAACCTTCTCTTTTTTCTTATACTCTGTTTTATAGGCTTTTAATTTTTCTTTATTTCTTCTCTCTTTCTATGTGGGATGTGTTTTCTTTTACTCTTTTTTGAACATTATTTGCCTTTTAGTTATTAATAGATTTTTTAAATAACTAAATGATAACTCTTTTTAGTTTAATCTATATTAATACACTTATTTATCTTACCTAAACTTATATAAAGCATTTGAATGTGCGTTTTTATTTGCATAAATTTCACGTGATTTAAGTTTACGTACTTTTGCTTTATAGAATGATGTTGAAACATGTTTCAACCAAATTATATTGATTTATAAACTTGTAAAAAGCATAGTAATTCTTCCAGTAAATGAGCCATTCACGTATAGCAACTATAGACATGACATACATCATGTATTATGGAGTATCAAAGTAAAATTCAAACCAATTTGGTATTTGATGAAGTTGAGTGTGACATTGAGCTAATAAGGGTTATGTTATCTTTCCATCTTACGATGATTCATGGTATAAGTTACGTACTAAAATATATGATTTTGAATCAGAGTTGAGTCGCAAGTTAATAACTATATGTCATGCACATAAATACAGATAAACAAGCCACAAACATAAAAGCATGCATAAGTAAGAAGAAACTTAAAATGAGAAGGATGATAAAGTAATATAACCATCCATTTGAGAAGCTTCTACTTGAATTAGATGCATCTCAATTAGTTTGAAAGTGATTTTGAAGTGAAAACGAAGCAAAGTAAAACTGGCAGCAAATTTGAACCGCATGGGACAAAAATTACATAGGATGCACCTAACTTGATTAAATGCATCTTAGATATGTAAATGCATCTAATTTTCAAACACACACACTATATTAATTTTGAAATATATTCTTTATATTAATTTGAGACTTTTATTCATCTTGCATTAACCCACGATTGCTACTAAAACTTTACTAATTTGTTTTACTACTTTAGTTCATGATCATTTATATAACACCTACTTTTTCACTGCTTTTGTTCATTTATATAACATCTTCATCCCGCTCCCAATCCCACACCCAATATCAATTCGTTTTTTGATCCAAATTCATCATCTGGAACTGTGATGATGTTATTGTCATCTTGGATGATGATGATGATGACATGCTAATGGTGGTTGTTGAGAACTTCATAATCAAGTTTTGGTTGTTGGACGGAAAAAAGTTTAGATTCTGATTGATGAAAGTGAAAGTGATGAAGATTAAAAGTGAAGCATATTGGAATTTATGTTTATAAAGAGTACGTGCTATGAGTATTACTATTCATTCTGGACTTAAGACTAAGATTTTGGAAGCACAGAGCGAAGCTTCCAAGGATCTCAAAGCCCCAGCTGAATGGCTAAGAGGATTAGAAAGACACTTTGAGCAACGAGCTGATGGTGAAATTTACTTCTTTGATCGTATCTGGATTCCATCAATTGGAGATGTAAGGAAATTAATCATGGATGAAGCTCATACATCTAGATATTCAGTACATCCGGGTGCAGATAAGATGTACTATGATCTGAGAGACTTGTATTGGTGGCCTGGTATGAAGAGAGACATTGCTGAGTACGTTAGCAGATGTCTTACATGCTCTAAGATTAAAGCCGAACACCAGAAACCCTCAGGACTTCTTCAGCAACCAGAAATTCCTGAGTGGAAATGGGAAAAGTTAGCAATGGACTTTATCACAAAGTTGCCTAAAAGCAGCAGTGGGTATGATACGATTTGGGTCATTGTGGATAGACTGACCAAGTCGGCTCATTTCCTACCTATTCGTGAGGACTACAAAACCGAGAAGCTGGCAAAGATTTATGTCAACGAGATTGTAGCGAGACATGGTGTGCCGGTGTCAATCATTTCAGACCGTGATGGTCGATTCACGTCACACTTATGGCAAGCTCTTCAGGAAGCATTGGGTACAAGACTAGACATGAGTACAGCTTACCACCCTCAGACCGACGGTCAGAGTGAGCGTACTATTCAGACGCTGGAGGATATGCTTCGAGCCTGTGTTATGGATTTTGGTGGCAGTTGGGATACTCATCTTCCATTGATTGAGTTTTCTTATAATAACAGTTACCACACAAGCATTAAGTGTGCACCATTTGAGGCTCTGTACGGGCGGAAATGTAGATCCCCCGTAATATGGACTGAAGTTGGAGAAAGTCAGCTTATTGGACCAGAAATTGTGCAAGAAACGACTGAAAAGATTTTTCAAATCAAGGAAAGATTGAAAACGGCAAGAAGTCGCCAGAAAAGCTATGCTGATAAGAGACGTAAGCCTCTTGAATTCGAAGTTGGAGACCGAGTGTTACTGAAGGTATCTCCATGGAAGGGAGTGGTACGATTTGGTAAGAAAGGAAAACTAGCACCACGATATGTCGGACCATTTGAAATCATCGAGCGTGTTGGACCGGTGGCTTATCGGCTGAAGTTACCCCAGGAGCTAAGTTGTGTTCACGACACGTTTCATGTGTCAAACCTCAAGAAATGTTTGGCGGAGCCAGATGTTCAAGTGCCTTTGGATGAGATCGAGATTGATGAAAATCTTCGTTTTGTTGAAGAACCTCTTGAGATCGTGGAACGAGATGTGAAGAAGCTAAAGCGAAGAAGAATCCCATTAGTCAAAGTTCGTTGGAACTCTCGGCAAGGAGCTGAGTATACCTGGGAACGAGAAGACCAATTCCGGATAAAATATCCGCATCTTTTCTCCGAACCCGTACCTTCGTCAAATGTCGCAACTTGAGCCTTGAGGACAAGGCTCATTTAACGGGGAAGGACTGTAACATTCCGTATTTTCAGGTCATTTACAATACTATTTAATTTCACTATTTATTTTTTTTTCTCGTACGCGTTCACTTTTAATTTTAATCGTTAAGCTAAATCGCGTAGACTGAAAATGATCATACAATGTAAACGGGCATTAAACAATTAAATGTTTACATCAAGCAAGTGTTATATGATTATTATGAGGATAATTAATAACTTTGTTCATCTTATTTTTATTGGCTACGTAAAATGCTTACGTTTCACGATAAAATGCGTTTAGGCATTCCCGGAAGTTCTAAAACCTAACTACGCCTAAACGAATACCCACGATTATACCCAATACTCAAAATAATAAATATAACATCACATATATATGCATTATGCCGAAATTTATAAGATAGACCCAAGACTTTTCAAACTTTACATAATATCTAGATATTTATGAAATAAACTCTTACACCTTTATCAACTTGATTTATTAACCTTAAGCTAGGGTTAGAAAGTAACCATGGTTAAGTTAGGGAGATATTTTTACTATAAATACACATCATGCATAAGTAAACTTTTCCATAAACTCTTTACATGCAAAATTTATTTTCTTCCTCTCTTTTATACTCCAAAACCCACGGCCAAAATAAGAAACATAATCAAACCATACCAAATTTTTATACAATCTATACATCTCTTTATACATCAATCCTAAGATGTATTAAGTCATATTCAAGCCTTGGATCACCATTTGCAAGTATTAAGAAGAAAAAGTAAAGATTAGGGTTTTGGAAACCTAATCTAGGGTTATAAGCTTGAAAGCTTGGATTTAAGTCTAAACACGGGTTTAGCATTCATTTTACATCCTATACATCATCACTAAGGTCTTTCTAAATCCTTCATACTTTTAATTGTTGTGATTTTATGTGTTATATGTTTGTTGGGAAATACAAGTCAAAAGGTCAAAGTTCTGCCACGAAAAAGTCAAAGTACTGCTAAATGAAAGATCAAAGTACTTATGTCATATGGGTCCTATATATGCATGGAAAAGTAAAAATAAACAATATTTTTAAACCTAATGCTATTACAAGTATAAACATGTCTCTCTTAGAGGTTAAATTAGGGTTTTATTCTATTTTCTTAAACATCACATGTGAAAATAATGATTAGTAAAAGGGTTAAACCTTGTTACAATAGAATTTTACAAGGACTGAGGGATGATATTGAACCTTATTATAAGTACCACAGTATGTAAAATATGTTTTTGTAAAAAGAATTTTTTATAGTAAAACTACTAAGTTAATTAATACATAAAAAAAAGTATTTTATAAATTATACACTAAAATACATAGGGGTTCCTGTCTTAAATTCGAATCTTAGGCATTAATCTTTTGATATTTTAAAGTATAATATCGCGTCATGAGACATTCCCAAAATGATAAGAAACTACTCGAAAACCGATCTATAACGAAAAAAGGATACGATTAAAAACGAGTTTACGACTACAAATACTTTTATAAAACTATTTAATAGAAAGTTTTACTATTCATGGCGTAGTTTTGAGTTAAAACAACCTAAAATATGATATAACCTTTTGATTACGAGATCGTACAGCCAAGAAAACGATCAAAATGGAACTAAAACGAGTAAATAACGAATTGGTTAGAAGGATGGTGGGAGGTGGGTTGTGATTTAGTTGGGGGGGTACAACTTGCACGTTAAAACATAACTACTAACTATGACTAACCTACTATAACTATGTATATACTACTCTTTACTTCCACCAACTTTACAATTGTATTGAATTGTGGGTGGTGGTGAAGATGTATTGAAGATGATAGCAGACCGCTTTCACTTCACCGACATGTGACGAATAAACCTATGGGAAGGTTCTTTCCATGCATTACCACTAATGACGGTCCATCTCAAGCATCCCCTGCAGTTACACTTTCAGGGAAGTGCAGAGACCCCTATTACTCAAAACTAGCTTTGTCCCTCTGTATTTCTACTCTTGTGCAAAAAGTAAATTTCTTTGGAAACTGGCTCAGGCACACAATGAATGCGATTTCAGTGAGATAAGGGGATGAAAGGTTTTGGTCAAGAAAGTCAAAAAAGCAGAAAAGTGTAAAACACACGACCTAAGAAAAGGAAGTGGTTGTGAGTGATTCAGACCAAGAAGGAAGGCGGAGAGCAAGCCGTAGATTTCGATGCTCTATTGCATTGGCAAATAGCTGAGCTGTGCTGTTGATTCTCAATGTTACACCTGGTGGTCCTTCTAATAATCCTGTGACTGCTAAGTTACCCAATAGTCCTACTGATGCCCTACTGTGGTGATTTTGCTCCACCCAGCTCATAAATCTACACCACCTCTAAGATCCTTTGAAGGGAAAGCGGTGGTTGCTGAGCGCCTTCTCCCCCTCTGCATGTTCAAAAAGAACTAAGAAGCAATATTTTTTTTTTTTAAGCCGATGAAGGCTGAGTGAAATTGAAGCTGCAAGATTAAAAGCTCTTGAGAGAGAAATATTTGAGAAAGAAAAAACTAAAATTGTAAGACATGATGCAGTTTTATGCAAAACAGTTGGAAACCATAGATGGAAGCGATTCCCTGTGCTTCTCAAGGAAAAACCAGACAAGAGAGTCTTTCTTATCATCTGCAAAGCATTATTCTGATGCAGATTGGATTGACATCATGGCCCAAGTTTATGCCAATGCAGGCCTTTCTTCTAAGCTTCTGGGTGCAGATGTGAATGATGATAATTTTGCTAAGAGGATGGTTGCTTTGATCAATCAAAGGAAGAGAGCATTTTCTAAACAAACGGCTAAAGAGAAGAGGGATAGACAATGAACACCTGCTCAACAAAGGGAATACAGAAGATATTTGTCAAGAATCAAGAGTACCACCATTTACTCTACTGGGTGGTCTAGTGAATTATGTGAAATCCTTAGCTGTGAGCAAGCTCAATAAGCTGAGGTTTTGTAGATATCATGAGAGGCTTGTGGCAGATATTGAAGTCTAACAAACTCAGAAGCCCCCTGAAAATAGCTGTGAAGCTCTGGAACCTAACACGTCATGAAGCAAAAGTCTACTGAAGCCCCCATTCCATCTGTGCCTGATGTTCCCCAACCACAAGTTGTTTCTTCATCTAAATCTTCTGGCACAAGGAGGAAGTCTCTTGGCAGGAGAAGTCGTATAACTAAGCCCGAATTTGATTTAGATGCAGATGATAAGAAATTCATCAAGGTTGTTTCTGATGAGGACTCTGAAGATGAGGCTCCCTATTTCTTGTCTTTGTCTGCGGGCTTTTGGCTGTTTGGAGGTATCTCTACTTCTCTGGGAGAAATTAATGCTATGTATATGATGGATCAGTCTACCAAACATTTTACCACTCTAAGGGAGATCCTTTGTATGGTGGATAGATAGGATCTATTGAAGCTATATGGATTGGTGGTCAAGCACTATGAAAACCATCATGTTACTGGTGCTGGATTGATGTTATGGGGTGATCTTCAGGTGTTGGTGGATTCTTAAGAAGTGGTAAGCTGGTTTTTTCTGTTTGGAACCATCAATCTTATAGGCAGCTTTAGCAGGTTGGAGGTTGTATACACTTCAATGTTCATGTCTTGGAAACTGATTCTAGAGAGGTGTTGTAACATGTTTGCAGATTATCTTAAATCCACCCCTCTCTCAGGAAGCTATGGAAAGGATGTTGAAAGCAAAAGCTGGAGATTTGCCAAGGATGTTGTGGGCAATGACATGACTACTGATGTGCAATTGATTCAGGATCATCAAGAATCAACGTTTTGCTGCTCAATGTTTCTGAGCTGCATTCTTGTACTTAGCGGTCACTTTATCTTATATATATTCTACCTTTTTGTTGTGTCCCAAATTGTCTTATTGTATCAATATACCATCTCATTTGGTAGCTTGTCCTTAAAATGGTTTTTACATTTTGTTTTGTTAAAAGATTTTGGCACCTGACCAAGCTTTTGCAAACTGTTCACTAATAAGATTGAGTCTTTGTTGTGAGTGTCAAAGTGTTTTTGTTTCAGCACACATGGTCTAAAAAATAAACAATTTATTAGGGTTTTGGGTGTTGTTAACCACACACAACAAATGGTGTTATAACTCACCAAGGTCCCCTCACAGACAATAGAGAGAATTCACCATGAGGGTACGGCTCTCTTGGTGTAGACGTCTCAAATCCCTTGATAGCTTTAATAGTTGCTCAAAAAGTATAGTGTCTTTAAACTCACAACCAAGCTTTGATTTGCTAAAGTTACATGGTTCTCTAATTTACCAGGCTCTCAGGCAAGGAAAATAAAATGACTATGGTTTTTTCGCATTCCCAGGTCTTATAGGATAAGAATGAATTGATGTAGCTGTAATGGTTTGGCTTAAACCCATAGGTCAAAAACTTCTTTTTGTATTTTTCTTATTTTTTAATTTTGTATTTTGTTTTTATAAAGGTTTTATAAAATGAAAATCTTTTTTGTTTTTCTGATTTTATATTTTTCTCTTTTGTTTTTATAAAATTTTATAAAAATAAAAATAAAAATAAAATTTGTGTTTTTATGATTTTAAGTATTTACTTAGGATACAAGAAGATTTCTCTTCTTATGAAGATAAAGCGCACTGAAACGTACACCTTTCTTTTCTTTGAGGAACGAGGTCTGAAGTGTTGTCTACAGACGCCATTGACAATAGACAAATGGGAGAGGATGCCATCATATTCCCAAGTGAGAGTGTATAAAGATTATCCCCTCGAGATCCCGACAATAAATCAACACCGTCTAGATTACGAATGAAGCATGTGTGTTGACGAAAGGCCACTTCGAGATTGGAATCACAGAATTGTCCCACAGAAAATAGATTATGCCCAAGTCCTTCAACGTAATAAACCCTTGAAATAGTAACATTCCCAATCTGATAGTCTCCAAAACCACCCATTATCTTTGCACATGATCATTTCCGAATTTAACTGTACCCAAGATTTACTGATGAAATTGTGGAGCTTGAGAGCGATCTCCTCATGTCTTTCGAGCAAACCGAATCCAAATACCAGAGGACGATTTGGAAAACCTGCCATATCATTCTAAAGTAATGGAATATTGGTTTTTTGTGATACCCCAGATTTACTGGGTTCCTGTGTGTTAGCATACATTGTTTTAAACCTTAGTTTTGCTAACTGCCTCATATTTTTATTCTTCCTAGGTATTCCTTGAGTGTATACCAATTTAACCACAGGTTTGGGTGATTCAGAGTCTAAACTTATTGGTTTCCTAAGGGCACTTCATTAGTAGTGGTAATCCTAGTTAAAGGGCACGCATTTCCTACAATAGTGAAGGTCCGACCGGTAGGTCTCCAAATATATCTATCTGATGAACAAAGTTCCTGTTGGTTTTCCAAATACTTTCTTAATTTTTGCTGCATAGGTAAGCCACGAAATTTCACAACATTCATAGAATTAGAAACACACAAATTATCAGAAGACATGCAATCATTACTGTTAACACAGACATAATCAGAATCATCTTGTTTCTTGGAATTCTACACAGACGTAGATCCATCACTTTAATATACCATTCTTTTATTCAAACTAATTTAACGTCCTAAGGTTAAGCTTCTACTTTATTCTTTGAATTACTACTTGGTGTGTGCGGAATCCTATCATTCCTGGTATTGCCTGAAGGCTGTGATCCGCTAGCACTAGTAGAAAGTCTTACTCCTGTAGAATGCAACACACGCGTGTTAGAAACTATGTTTGAAGTCGAGTCTGTTTTTGTGTTTTCTGTGGATGTGAGTGATTCGGCAAACCTAACTTTCTTGTCCTTTTTCCTTGGTGTGACCTCAACTATTTGAGGACCAAAATTGTTGATGCTAGGGCAAGATCTACTTATGTGTGAAAGCAAATCCTGGATGACTTTGGTATACCTAAAGGCAGACTCTAAAAGTGAATCGTGAGGATAATTAGCTTTTACATGTTCGACTATATCCCTAAGGACCAAAGCTTCTTCCTGAGTGTGTTTAATATATGAGGAGTGAGCAGTCCTTTTATTCAACAATTTGGGCGTGATTGGTTCCATATTATCCTTAAGCACATTTGGATCAACAGAGGTCTCAATAGCCGTCCTTTTCTAACGCTTTTCCTTTAAGTTTCCTTAACTCATTTTTTAGGGCTGCTATGACCAAACCTTGTTCCTGAAGTTTTGCATTTAAATCAGAAATTTCCCCAGACTTTATATTGACTTGCTTGATTAACGCATCACATTGTTCTTTTGATGATCACGTTTTTGTTTAAAAAATCGAGTCATAAAGTTGCTTATAAGTCTGTTTCAAATGCTCATTCTCAGCAACAAGTTTTGTCACTCTATGTTCCAATTCAATGTTAAGAGTCTCAATTTCATCCATGTCCATTTTGACTGTTCGATCATCCATATTTCCATTTAAGGACTTAATTTGCTCTCTCAACTCGAACAATGACTGTGTTCTTTTGGCTTAGTACTTCTGAGCCCTCAATTCACATAATTCCACAACTGAGTAAAACTTGGAGCATATTGATTAAAACACACGGTTTTCTAGTTGACAAATTCCATTAAGTTGAGAATCACTTCCAAAGTGATGCAAATTTTTTACAAAGTCGTAAAACTCTACAAAGTTGTTCTAAGTTTCTTTATCACAACAAAATCTTTTTATGAGAACCAGTCTGAGTTCCGAGACAACTTTTGAACAATCCCATTAATCACAGGTTTCACAACTTCCATTTCAGAGATACATCACAACAGTTTTAACAAATATTTCATATCAATGGCGTGTGCTATATGAGTCTTCATTTTCACTCAAAACCTGATTTAATTAACTTTGAAAGGTTTGGACACCAAAGACATGTAGTTCGACAGCCTGTGCCATTTGATAAAAGACTTTTTGGACATCGGCAAGTTCTTCAACAAAGTATTGGTTGAAGTTATTAAAGATATCTTTTAAATCTTTTATAAATGGAATGATTTCATCTCGAAAACAAGCCTTGTATGTTCAATACCCCCACGTGCCCCAGTGATAGCTGCGGCAGGTTTTTCTTGCTTTGACAACCAGATCAAAGCCAGTAAATACGTTTAAGCTCTTCAAGCTAGTATTCCACCATACTTACTTTAGGAAGTTCTTTTGGAACCTCAACTATGACGGTTGTGGAAGAATGAGATGGGTCTAAATCTGGGACCGAAGTCGCTTTCCAATAGGCATGTTCACTATATAAATCAGATTGTCGAACAAATCGTTTGTAGTAATCGTTATTAAGAATGGCACATTGATGGGTTTCGTGTTAACTCTATTTTCTCAAACAATGGGATCTTGTTTTTTCCAAAGCATTTTGTGAACGAACTCTCTTCACAAAGGCATTTAATGTTTCATCAGAATCAGGAAATCACAATATAATCCATTTTTAAGAATGGTAATTCCCGTCATACAGCTTTTGGCTTCGACTCCCGACTTTCTTCACATAGAAAGGTTTTTCAAAACCGATAGCTAGTTACGTGAGAAGATCATTAACAAATTTTAGGATTTAGGAGTCATCAATGAACCGTTGCGCAGATTAGACCTCGTTTGAAAATGATGTTATCAAGTTGCTTAATTATTCTTTACTAAAGCAATTTCTCTATCAACATTTCTGTTTTCTTCTACCATTTTTAAATCAATCTTGAGATCAGAAACTGTTTTCATTAAAAGAATCTTATTCTTGCACTTGTTCGAAAGATTTCGCTTAAAGACGTACAAACTCGGCATAACTGTCATTTTAAGATCCGGAAACAACTGTTTTTCACATTTTGCATTTCTTTCAAACTTAACCTCTTCTTATATCTTCAGCACGTTAGTCAAAGCTTGAATAACATTGTGAGCAGTCTCACATGGGTAATATTTGTTCAAACAGAGATAATAGCAAACATCTTGTAGAGCAGAAGAGTTAGGATTCTGGACAGTTTTCTGTTGTGCTTCACTCAGGTACTGAGAAAAGGAACGATATTGCTATCACTAGTTTATTTCCATTTCTGACTGACTCACATCATTAGACCTGTTCAGAAGACGTCATTATCGCTCCACTTTGATTACAATAAATCATAGTTCGATTATCTGGATTGAGTACCTCAGTGAGTGCATCTGAGCCATTCCTGGACAGATTTGCCATAAGAGCAATCTTGGCTGAGTTGAGTTCATCACAATCAGAGTCATAGGCATCCAGATCATCGGCTTGATAAGCAGCATTATGGGTGATGACTGTCTGAGAGGTTTGAATGTCAGGAAGTCCTGGATCTGCCAAAAATTCAATTTCTTTCTCTGTTAAAGCTTGGCCACCTACTGAGCATGAAATAAAAAAGTAAGGGGATTGGATGATGAAAAAAAAAAATAAAAAAAAAAACATGAAGGCTTAGTAAGAAAAGACAACAAAAAAAAAATAAAAAAAAAAAGCAAAAAAAAAAGAAAAAAAACCAGCAACACTTTATCATTAAACCATGTTTCATCCCTTTTTCTCTTGGGCTTAGTACACTGCTTGGCAATATGACCCTCCCCTTTGCAATTGTAACAAATAACATACCGTTTGTTTCCGCCGTGTTTGCTTTCCACTATTGCACCAGGTGTGTATTTTCTGTTGTTCCAGCAGCATAAGTAGTTCTTGTCTCTCCCTAAACAGGTTACATAGTTAACTTTTTCCACAAGATGGTAGCTTGTTGATGATTTTGATGAGTCCTTAGCGATTGTTTGGTAGTAGATACGGGCATGTACAACACAGTTAAGAATGACATCCGTGATTAATTGCAATCAATTGAGATCATCCCCTTTCTGGAATACTGGAAACACACTAGACTGAGTCCTGGTTGGGAAAATCAGGTTGTTGCTGTTGATAGGCAGTGGAGCATAATCCAATTGTGGGATTGATGTTGTTTGAGAATAGAACGTTGTGGTGAACGATAGATGATACTCATCTTGTTGGATAAGTAATTGAAAGAGTGATCCGATTGATTGTTGTTGAATTGTGAGTTTGAAACTGGGAGAACAAACTGTGAAGACTGATATGGTGAGACTGAAGTTGAGAATAGGAGACTGTGGGTGAGAGTGATAGATAAGAGATAGAATTAGCTGGCTGAGTTAATTGGTGAGATGCAACTAAAGCCAGAGGATCGGGGTTTGCGTTCAGCATCAAACGAACTTCATTGCATGTCTTTCATGTTGTTGTCAGGTAAGCATAAGCAGATCAACATTGGTAGTGTCAAGTCTTTGACCAACTTTAACCATCAGTAACAATGTTGCTCCATTCAACAAGGAAGAGTGTTTAAGAACTTGGTGTTAACTTGAAACTCCCAAAGGCATCATGTAAAAGATTCAGTACCAATTGGAGTAACAGAGTGAACTCAAATAAGTACTCATAAACGTCTCTCCTTTCTGTAAGTGAACTTATCGAATTCATCATGCAACTGCCTCACGTCTTGTTTTGTTAATGACGTTCCTTGCATTAGCAGTTTAATCTTCTCCAAAGATCCTATGCCACATAACGACACGAAGTAGACTCACATGAGCATAGATTTCAGTTGTAGGACCTTGAGAAGGATGTTTAATAGCATAGATGTCGCAATCTGCTTGAATGGCTTCAGCTGGAGATAGATTCCACCATATTCATTTAAGCCTTGTTACTTCCATCCTCAGTGATTGAAAGGCCAAACAAGAGTCTTTTCAACAGATCAAGAATCATTTCTTCCATGGTGGTCTATATCATCATAAATAAGTCCATTCTGCTTTTTCATGAATCATACAAGGTGTTTTTCAAGGCATCGTGTTTGGGTTGTCCTCCTCCAGAAAGAAGTGATTTAACAGCAAGAGTATGGTCATTGTGGTATCAAAAAGATTACAAATTGATCGATCGGTGGTAGAAAGAAATTGTGTTTGGTTACGTGATTGTTGAGTCTTGAAATGAAACTACACGGGATTTTACAATTCTAGACAAAACCGGGAAAACAAGTGTTTGTTTCACGGGATTTTACAAGTCAAAGAAAGAACCGTATAATTTAGAAATGAGTTTGTGAAGTTTAAATTTAATTTGGTGTCACTAGTTCGGTTGACAAAAAATTAACTGGTTCGGTCCTATCTAGTTCGGTTCCCAAAGAAAATAGCTCGTTCGGTTCCCAAATAGAAATAGCTAGTTCGGTTGACAAAGAAACTGACTAGTTCGATTGTCTAGTTCGGCTGTCAAAGAGACTTGCTAGTTCGATTGTCTCTAGTTCGGTCCTAGCTAGTTCGGTTCCTAAAGTAAATAGCTCGTTCGGTTCCCAAATAGAAATAGCTAGTTCGGTTCCCAAAGAAAATAGCTCGTTCGGTTCCCAAATAAGAATAGCTAGTTCGGCTCCCAAAGTAAATAGCTCGTTCGGTTCCCAAAGTAAACAGCTCGTTCGGTTCTGCTAGTTCGGTTATCTACTTCGGTTCTTCTCGTTCGGTTCCAACACAAAGTATCTTGTTCGGTTCCAACTACTACGAAACTCAAATTTTCAAAACTCAAAAAAACACGATTTTTAATGGTTTTTAGCAAAAAATTCTTGTACAACTAGTGTTACTAACCCTATAGGAACAATAAAAATGAAAACTTTAAGGTTTTTAAGCCAAAAAATTTGAATCACTATTTTGCTCTTTGTAAAGGTTTTTGAACACAAATCAAACACAAAAACTAAACACACCACTCCATGGCTCTTGATACCAATTGTAGAATTCTAGTAATCTTATGATCAAACCAAGAACAAGAGTGAGATGTGGGTTGTGATGTTAGAGAGAGATTGGATGGAAAATGGATGAAGTGTATTATGATGAAAAGTTACAAATGGAACAACCAACCCTCTCCAAGACTAGGAGAGGGGTTTATATACTTCCTATAGGCCGGCCCATGGGCTATGATGGGCTTCCCTTGGGTCTTGGGCCGGACTAGATTACTAATCTAATATTACATAAACTACGAGCTAAGACTATTACAACTTGGAAGTGACCGACCCTTTTCTTGTTTCCAACAGACTCCGTATTTAAGCATAACCTTTGTAAACTGGTCATTGCAAAAATGTGTTCCACGATCACTGATGATGGCACGAGGAGCACCGAATCTAGCAAAGAGAGATTTAAGAAATTTGCAAACTACCCGGGCGTCGTTGGTGGGGAGCGCCTTTGCTTCAACCCATTTGGACAAATAGTCGACCGCCACGAGTATGTATTTGTTGCCTCTAGAAGATAGGAACGGTCCCATGAAGTCTATGCCCCAAACGTCAAAGATTTCATAGACTTGGATGGAATTTTAAGGCATCTCATCCCTTTGTGAAATTTTTCCTTGTCGCTGGCACGAGTCACAATTTTTAACCAACCCGTGGGCATCTTTGTATATTGAAGGCCAAAAGAATCCAGCATCAAAGACCTTTCTGGCGGTGAGATTTGTACCGTGATGTCCCCCGGTGGGTCCATTGTGGCAAGCTTTGAGAATGTCGAGAGCTTCTTTGCCGTGCACACACCGCCGGATCATTTGATCCGCACAGATTTTGAACAAGAAGGGGTCATCCCAGAAGTAGTGTTTGACATCTTTGAAAAACTTGTTTTTCTGTTGGGATGACATTCCCTTGACAATGAAATTCCCCGCATGGTAATTTGCGAAATCTGCAAACCATGGGGTACTATCAACACGAAGAGCAACCGATCCAAGAGTTTCGAGAGGAAATGTTTCCGTGATTTCCTTGTTCTCGAGTGAACGTCTCAAAGCAGACATCACGATAAGAGTGAACCAGCGAGTTACTATCTCACTGATTGAAAATAGAAAATTGATTTGAAAATCAATCGGTGTATCACTTGCAAAATTGTTTTTGTGACACACCGAGAGTGTTTATCATTTCAAAAATTCATTAACAACCGTTGATCCATTTCCTGGAACAAGTTTGATTCTTATAGAATCGCACCATTCTTTTCTTTCCGTTGTCACAAGTTTTGAATCATTTAAAGAATCTCACAAGTTACCTACCATGAGCTTGTTTGATGTTGGCTCAAGCAGGATTTCCATCTTCATTGTGAATACTTAAGTATCACTCGGATGTTCTGGCAAAATCACATGGGTCTTGCGTAGGACTCTAATGATATTACTTGATATTCACATTGTGTGAGATAACAAGCTAAATTATGACAAGTGTCCTAATGAGATTAATGGATGATCTCTTTTGGCTCTAGACTCAATAGTGCACTTTTAATTTTAGTGATCGGAGGCTGGAGCAGACTGCCACCTTTTCAATATCAACTAACTCGGAGTGAGAAAGTCGATAGAAATGCATGTAATCTCCGTGAGAAATGAAACAAGAGTCTTTTGAGAGACCTTGAGTGGCTAGGGAGGGTTGTGCATAGCGTCACTGGGTCCATGACTGTCTTCAATGTCAGACAACACCTGAGTGTTTCTGACAGCATATGTATTGACCCGGTTTCTGCCTAAGTGTATGGATGGCTTCTTTCTTTTCACCCTTTATCCTTACATTTCTTTTTCATTCTTCAACCCCTTCAATGCTTACCGAGACTTCATAACTAACACCTTGTTGGGTTTGTTCCAGTGTTAGCTCCATCTCAGTCGGCATTATTCCCTATTCTTACTTTTTTTCGCCTTTTTAATCATTACTAAGGCCTTGTTACACTAACTAGTGGATATTCCCTGGGTTGATCCCTCCGGTTATGGCTGGAACATGGGATCTGAATACCTAAGCCCTAACCGCCTTATAACTTGTTAAATTTAAGACATGGTCGGTCTTTTGGGTGTTTCATCACGATCATTACTAAAAACATTGAAATTTCAATATAAAGTGTTTGAATATAAATATCAAATAGATTAACACTTTGAGAGTTTTCCTTATCTCTAAAAGCTCCCCCTTAACATAGTGCATCGGTAATGTAGTACTTGTAAGTGTGAAGGCTTTGAGTTCCATTTTATTTGAGCACTTCTGTCCATTTATACATTAAGTCTAGTTAATCACATTTTCTCCCCTTATCCAAAATGTTAATCCCTTGATATTTTGGATATCAATTGATTAACCATTTGGGGACAAAATGAAATATTCTAGCATATTGGAACATATTATTGCTCCCCCTCAACTTTTGAGGGATTATAAGATGGTGCTGAGTACAATTATTTGAAAAATTTTTGAATTTATAAGAAATTCTTGAAAAATTTGTATCGGGTGGGGTAATTCTTTTTTTCACAAAAATATAACACTAGTAGTTAACATTATTCACAAGATAAAATAATTTACGAGGATTGACCTTTTTAGATAAGAAAAAACATATGATAAATCATATGGTCCTTTGTAGTCAGCCGTTATAGTCACCCCCGTTGGTCTATCCACCCTACAAATCTCTTCCAAACTTTGCATATACCTCTTGTCTTAGCCTTTGTCTATTGCCTGAATCTTAGTCTTGCATTTGCTTTGTCATGTTGGCTCTAAATAGTCTGAGGCAGTACTCCATTTTAATTTTTCCCCCCCAATTGAGGCTGTTCATTTAGAGCATTCCGAACCCCCATTCATAGAGATGTACCTTCGCTGAACTTGTGTAGTTTCGTTCAATGCGCATCATTCTGTTCTTCGTTCTTTGTTCTCATAGTGAATCCTCTGGGATCGTAGAGGGTGTATATGCGTTCTCGTACTTCTTCAGATTGGATCTGTACGTAGTCAGGTTTGTGGAGGTTGATTTTCTTTGATAGCTTTCAACACCCTAATTGAAGATATTTTCCACACGCCTTTGGATGACAAAAAACTTCTTGTAACATTCTTAAGGAGGACATTAAAATGCAATACGTTCTTCAACGTTGAGATTTGTCACTTTTCCCTACACGAGAAGAAGCAACATGTCTTCAATGTCTTGGATTCGAAGTCTATGGAAGTCGCCTTCTTTGAACTTATAAAGTATGTCGTCATCCCTCCGTACAGTAATCCAGTCAAGATGCTTGTAGTTTTGCCATTCGACTATTTCCACCTTCGTGACAGCGATAATTCTTCTCTTTGAGTAGACGTCACGAGCTGATTCCCTTGTGATCGCAAATGCATAGAATTGTCTTCGCTTTTTGCCCCAATGTGAGACTCCCCAGAGTGCGAATTTTTGTCGTAGGGAAACTTCTTTGATCCAATGAGTTGGGCACTAAGTCTTCTATCCATTTAATATGCCCGTAATCTGCAGCCTTGGTCTTCGTAACTGAAGTGGAATACTTCCGGCTTGACTCACCACCACGTAGGTACTCAAGGTCGTTATTGATAAAGTGATGAAACGGTATGACATGACGACCTTGAGAATTTGGAACCAACGGTAGTGGCTGTCGCAGATCATGAGGATATTGGCGGCCTTCGGGGTTGATCCAGTCCAATTTCTCTGTTGTGGCTTTGTAGACTTCTTCACAAAAGTATTCAAGTTCAGTCAAACTCTTGCATGTTCCTTTCATCAGCTCAAATGTTGGACCTGCTAACAATTCAGGTGTTAGTGTTTTAACATTTAGCCGGTTCATCACAAAAGCGGAGAAGTCAAATGTATTGTCTGTTAGCTCATCGAATGACTCTCGAGGGTCTTGTCTTCTTGCCAGATTGCTTAGCCAAGGTTGGACAGATTCATGAACGGCAGGTACAGACTTGTTCCATGCATGATCAGGAGAAGGTAGTCGTTTAGGTTGTTGAAACCAGTCAGGAAGATGATGGACCTCTTCTTCTGCTTGTTCATCATGGACACCTGTTTCAAACTCCTGGTGTGCAGGTGCTTCAAAGACATCTGTAGTTTGCATAGTTTCCTCTACCGGAGCAGATTGGCTAGCAGATTGCTTGTGAGTCTTAGAACCTATAGTAGTCTTTCCTGCTGTCGTTTGGTTTGTATGTTTCTCTTGGGCCTGGTAGATTCAGGTTCTTTTCCTGACCTTCTTCTTTTGGACCCCCGGTCTGTTCCAGTGGAGGGTTCTTGATCATCATCTTTTTTTTTTAGCACGTCCGAGGTCTTTGATTGTGACCGTATCGCCCATAAGTATCTAGCCAGAATTTTGTCGGCTTTATACGCTTCAAAACTAATTTACATTGTAGAGCTGCCTTTGATGGCTAACCTGTGATAGAGTTGTTGCTTCCATCTTGTCAATTAAGATTTTTTCAGCTTAGTTCTGAAAGATAGCTGCTACAGCATGGGACGGTATTGGTTACTTTGAGGATCGGACCTGAACCTCAGACTCGAGTTGTTCGCTCTACTAATTCTCAATTCTTTGGAGTGATCTTCGAGACTTCTTTCTTGACTTGTTCCTTGATTACTTTTCTTCATTCCTTCTCATATGAATCAAGGAATTGTGATTTTCAGTATGAGTCTCTCTTGAATTTTATCATACTACAGTTTCGGACTGCAATACTATGTGCTTCCTTAGTTTATTTGACTAGAAATGGTCTACGATGCCAGGAATGGAAGAGAGTGCTCAGCATATAGTTTGTTTGTTGATTTCCGAGAAGTTGTCTTCTAAGGTTTTTAGTTTGTTATCAAATCAAACAACGAAGCAAATCGGGAAGTTTTGAAGCGATGAGATTTGGAGTAGTAGCCGGTGTCAGGATTGTGGTTGTTCGTAATTGGATGAAGAGAGGATTTGTGGTGGAGGTCAATGGTTGGTTCAAAGAAGGATGGCTCTGCAATGGCAGTGACAGGAATATCTATTTGAGAGGTGGCTTCAGCATGTTGTCCAAATATAGCATCAACACCAGTATCTTGATTTGGATTCAGCATGTTGGAGACGAAGCCAGATGATATAGAGAGCTTTGGTGTTGTCATAGGATTTACCGGAGTGTAGGGTCACATGAGTGTCTTCAATTTCCTGGGTTGTTTGAACCGGGGCAATATAACATCAGTCATTACTTCTTCTCTTCCTTCAGATTGGCATTGGTATCTTCGACCGCCTCATTGCCTGGTCATCTACATTATGTAGCATCTTCCATCTGACTCTTGCTCCTTCAAACATCCATCCCTTCATCTTTTTGTCACCTATCTTCGTCATCTGTTGTAGGAAATTACGAGAGGGTGTATGAACTATAGGATCGAAGGTATCATCTTATATCTAGTTTCCTCTTCATGTTTTTTTTCATCATCATGAGTGTGAGCTTTGGATGGATTGAATCATCAACCATATCTTCTGATTCAGTCTGTGCTTCATATCCTCATTTTGGAGCGTTGTCATCATCTTCATGTACATCTCTCTGCTTCATCATCCTGTTAGTTCTCATTTTCGTCATTTTTATCTTTATCTTCATTATCTTGAGCTTTCTCATCATCTTGATCATCGTCACTTGATTTCCAGGAGATCTCATCATCTGAGTCATAATCAGGTTACATCGGGAAACCCCTGGTGGAACACAGTTCCTTCATCTGACAACCTTAAAAACTGGCATGAGGAGTTGTGGAGTTTCTTTACGGCATTCTATTTGTGATTATATTGAGTTGCTCAGCCTCTGTCAAACCGCCTCTGAGTTGTCGTCCAACTCTTTAGCCTTCTGCTTCCCTTTTCCAGACTTCTTTTCTTTCTTTTCTTTAGGGACTATGGGAGGCTTCATCTTAGTAGTAGTATTCGTATCAGCTTTCTTCTTGCTTCCTTTCGTTTTTGGAGGAATCTTTCCTGAAGCAATAGCATGATACTCTTTGTATGATTCAGAGATGCGGATGTCCTCGTTTGTTAACTCTGTTGGTAAGATAGCCATGTTCTAGTTGGGTCTCATTCCTTGAGATGACAGTGATCGGGGCCGTAAACATAGGTATCTCTGGCAATAGTTGCTCCATATTAACCTTGTTTTTCGAGGAATTGAAGGCATCTTAGCCATAACAAAGTTGACGAGCTAGCTTAGTAAACGAGGTTTGTACATCGCATTGCCCTTCTTAGTATTCTTGTTCTCATATGGTAGACATGAAGTCACTCCCACTGAAGATGATGCATAATCAACCTTCTTCTTATTGTACATACCCCACAAGATTTGAGCTTGAGAAAGACGAAGACTGTCGTTGGATGGTTTACCACTGAGACATTTGTTGATGGATAGCTGCAAATTGATCTCCAGGGATGATGCGTTTATTGACATTAACGTCTGTGAATATTCCTTACTTTCTCCAAAGTGACCAAGACTAGCTAGAAATGAGAGAATCTCCTTCTCAAGCGGTGGTTCTTTCCAACTTCTTATTACCGACTTTTGTGCAATTTTGAAGAAGATCTCTTAAAGTTGTTCAAGATCGAGAATGTGCTTTTTGTTATTCAATCTTGATCATATTTTTTTTTATTATTTTTTTTTTTTTTTTAAATTTTTTTATTTTTTTTTTTTTTTTTTTTTTTTAATTTTTTTTTTTTTTTTTTTTTTTTTTTTTTTTTTGTTCCAGATCGGTTATGAACATAAGCAGAGGCCTAGAATTCTTGCATATAGATCTCTGGAACATCAGCAGTGACTTGGAATGCCTTGTAGAAAGGAGTGAGCTTGAAACAATCGTAGGAACCACTTGAAGTGTGTGATTCCTTTGAATGTGACTTCTGAGTTAAACGCAAGATTACATTTACAAAATCTTAAGTTAGGTTTGATGAGCAACTAACGATATCTTCCAAAGACGATCTGATACGCTATTGAGATTCCATGAGTCTGTTAAGAAAGGTGAGTCAGTTTATAATGTTTGACACAATTCATTCATATATGAGAACCTTTATGACTTTAGCACTTTTTAAGATCAATCATCTTTAGATAGACTTATGCGTATTGAGACAAATGGCACCAACCCCCCATATCCTAACAACTAAGTTTGAATGTTGTTAACCTTGGTTTTGTCAAGCTTTTAATGTCTATTTTAACTATGAGTCTTGTTTAATTTATATAAAAAAAAAATAAAACCTTAGTTAATAATCTGATCTTAAGTGTGTTTAAGTAGAAATGTTAAGTGTTAAACATCTTCACTCGTTCGGTCCACAAAGAATACACTTCGATCGGTTTGCATTGACTATCACTCGTTTGGTTCATATAAAAATTTGCTCGATCGGTCCACACTAAGTGTCACTCGTTCGGTCCATGCTTAATGATACTCGTTCGGTTCTCATTAAAATTTGCTCGATCGGTCCACACTAAGTGTCACTTGTTCGGTCCGCGCTTAATGACACTCGTTCGGTCCATACTGGTCACTCGGTTCGGTCCCTCACTAAGAATCACTCGTTCTGGTAATTACGATGATTCACTCTGTTCGGTCCATACTGGATCCACTGTTAGGTCCTCACTGGTTTCCCTACTCGTCGGTCCTTACGATGATTCACTCGTTCGATCCATACTGGATCCACTCGTTCGGTCCTCACTAGGATTCACTCGTTCGGTCCTCAATAGGATTTACTCGTTCGGTCCTAATAGTCTTTCACTCGTTCGGTCCGTATTACAAATTACTCGATCGGTTCCCTTTATACTGACACTCGTTCGGTCCATATTACAAATCACTCGATCGATTCACTCTACACTACACTCGTTCGGTCCACATGTTATATCTCTCGATCGGTTCTCACTACTAATCACTCGTTCGGTTCATACGTTTTTATGCTCGTTCGATTCATGCATATTTTGATCGTTCGGTTTTCTTAAGGTTTTACTAGATCGATTCTAATACTTAACATTTTAACAATGTTGATCTCAAAGAACCTGACATACCTAGCATAACCAGTACCATGTTGAACATTCCACACAATAACAAATATATTTTTACTTTATTTTTGTATTTTCTATTTTTATCGATCCACAAAACATCAAGAACATGGTTTAAATCACAACGGAATATTAAAACTTGATTACCTTACCATAAATTACACCTAACCTACAAAAGCCTCAATCATATTTGAGATTTAACACTTTTTGATTTTAAGAGCCCTAATTTTATAATTAGGGCTTTTTTATGATCAGAGAGTGGCGAAAAAAACTATCAAATTCCTTTGGGATTCGAGTTGATTAGGTGATGCAGGGGTTGACAAGATTAAAGTTTATACCCTTTAGAGATGGAAACTGAGTGACTTTGCTTGTTTGAGGGGATTAGATTGGAGGTGTGCGTGTGTGTGTTTGAGTGTGTTTGTGTGTGTGAAGAACAGTGAAACAATCGAAAGACATCTAAGTTTTACACTTTTAACTTTAGCACATTTGGCCCCTCTTGTTTAGTGGTCTTAAGTTTTGCATTTAAGTTTTATAAGGTGAAATCAAGTTAAACTATTTGGCACTTTTGGTCCCTAAAGTTTTTATACTCGCACACCTATAGACTTAAATTAGCAATTATACCACCCTAAAGGCATAAACAAATAACACATAAGGCACAAGCAAGCTAAACTTAATTAACTTTCTATCAGAGATATTACGTTATCGTTTAAAAATCTTTTTCCCTTTTTAACAGCTCATTTTATCATGACAAAGAAATTTGACATTCTCTCCCCCTCAAACAATGACCCGTTTTCTATTTAAAGAGCTGTAGACATTGTTTGAGAAGTCAAATGTATCTTGAAAATTATTTTCAGATGATGGAATGATTTTGTATGTGACAAAACAACAAACACCAAGATAAATAAGATTTCTCTTATTTATACACATAGATGCACTGAAACGTACACCTATAGATATAGGAAGCACGGGTGTGATGCAAAGTAACACAGCTTTGCATTGGGGTTCCATAAAGTAGACAATGACGAAGAATAAATTCCGTTGTTAGATTAATACTGTTCTTTTTAGACGACATGGTTTTCCTCAAGGTGAAAAAAGATGAGATGAGGCGGCGTCTGGGGGGGGGAAGATTAGGGTGGGGGGGTTCTATCTGAAATAATAGCAAGCCATATGGCATGTTTTGAAAACATTTGAAACTTCTGCTCGAACTTCATTTACAGGCTCGTATCATTGTTGAATGACATTTCTAAGACCGTAAATGTTATCGATTTTCAGAAGACATGCCTTTTGAAAACTTCTTTTTGTATTTTTCTCATTTTTTAATTTTGTATTTTGTTTTTGAAAAAATTTATATAAAAAAATATTTTTGGTTTTTCTGAGTTTTATTATATACATATGATACAAAGGATATTCGAATAGGTACCACCACTATTCGTCAACGTCATCTGCCAACTTTTTTAGAGTGTTCGACGTAAAACTTCGCATACCCAGCTTGTGAGAGAAATTCATTTCTTTCTAGCCAGAGCTTTAGTGATGATGTCCGCCAATTGATATCGTACTTGACAAAGTAAAGTTCGAATCACACCATTTTCAACATGCTCCTTGATGAAGTGAAATCTGATGTTTATATGCTTGGATCTGAATGTTGAACGTGTTGCCAGCATTAGGCATTGCGCTCTTGTTATCACAGTACATTGGAAATTTTTTTGGAAACCCATAGCATCAGTCGGTAAGTTGTGATCTCATCCAAAGGACTTGTGCACATACAAACGAACAAAGCAATATTTTCGGCTTCCGTTATGGATATCGACAGCGCTTTTCTGCCTTTTTGTCGGGGCCTGCTCACTAAGTCTATCACCCATAAGTTGGTTATGCCAGATGTGCTACGGAGTGTATTTGGACAACCAGCATGATCCGCAATATGCAATGCTGTTAGTGCAAGGAAGATCCTTCGGTTACAAAGACCCCGATGTACGATTCCTTTAGATCGAAGATCATTTTTATCCGAATTTAAGTGATTTTCGGTAGGCCGAGCATGAGACCGGGAAAACATGCATATAGCAAAGTGATTGGTCAGGTCTACTGGGCGGTAGATAAAGGAGGGTGCCAATCATACCACGATTGTGTGATGGATCTTCATATTTCCCTTCTTTATCCTCATCCAGTTTGGGTACTTCTCTCACCAGGGGTGTATCCACTGGGTCTCATGATCAAAGCATATTTCTTTAGTGATTATGGAGCTTATTTAGATTGTTTATGAGATGCTCCTCTGGGATTTTGAGAAATCTGTCAGTCCTAAGAAAAATGCGATTTTACCCATCTTCGGGAGGTCTTGAATTTTGAATACATTATTTTAGCGATAGATTCTCAATGTTCAGGTAGTAAGATGCAGCAAAGATAATCTCCTCGACATAGATTTGTACCAGTAGAAGTTCTTTGCTTTTGTACGGATGAACAGAGTAGGATCACTGAGCTTTTGAGTAGTCATTGGGATATCAAGAATGAAAGACAAACATATCATACCACGCACGGGGAGCTTGTTTCAACCATAAAGAGCTTTCTTAAGCTTGTAGACGTAGTTTAGGTTTGTCTGGATCTACAAAATCGTCGGTTGGCTGACATATCCTCTTCTCGCTGATTACCATTCAGAAACGAAGTCTTCCATCCATTTGGATAGATGTCCATATGCATATGCCGCATGCAAACGCTAGAAAATTGTATAGCCTCTTATTCTTGCAACAGGCTGCGAGATGATCTTCAAAATCGATTCCATCTTTTTGGCGATAAACTACGTGCCGATCCAACCGAGACTTGTTTTTTCGGAATACCTCCTAACTCATCAAGCTTAACCTTATAGGCTTCATTAAGAGAGATGACAAATACTTTGTCAGGAGGAGGAACAAGTTCCCAAACTTCCAGACGTTCAAATTCATGAAGTTCCTCTTGCATAGCTTCAATCCAACATGCTTGAGTTAATGCGTCTTTGTAGTTCTTAGGTTCGACTGATGTGAGAAAGGCTCTAGTAGCAAATAAGGGCTTGTTCATGGAGTTGTAGTCGTGTGGAAACTGGTCTGTCGAGAGCACTGATTATATTCTCAAGTGGGTGATCCTTAGTCCATTTGCTATTGTGTTCAGAAACTTGGTGATCGGGAGGCACAATTGTATGAATAACATCTGATGATGAGGATTGATCAGAAGTAACTTCTGGAATTGGAATACCAAAGTACGGATCATTACCCATATGTGCGACTTCAATATCATGATTGTCTTCTTCAACATCATGAGAAATAATAGGAGTTTGAGTTTCTTGTGTTGTATGAGAGTTACTTGGTGATGGTGCATCTTGATCAACTGTAGTTGAGGAAGGTGAGCCAGTTGATACAGCATGTTCAGGTGCAACTGCTTCAGGAATAGGAGCAATGACTTCTGGTGCATGTAAATCAACATAAGGCGGGGGATTAAGTGACTCATCAAACATTGGTTGAAACAACAAATCCTAGTCAGATCTCGAAGGTGGTACAAATGGTGTTGAAGAAGGAGGGTTTGGCACGAGTCCTGAACTGATTGTTACAGGAGTCATTTCATGAAGTGCGGGTCCTGAACTGCTGTGTTCAGAAGCCATCACGGTCAGCTCATCAAAGTCAACATGAATGGTTTCAATTATTCGTCTGGTACGTCTGTTGTAAATCCGGAATGCTTTCTTCGTGGGTGCATATCCAATTGAAATACTAATGTCAGCCGTCGGTTGTCCTTTATTCTTTTACTTGCCCAAAATTCTCGCTATCATTCGTTGGGTAGCAGAGTGCACCAAACACATGTAGATATGATAGATCTGGAGGTTTTTCGTGTAAAAGATCGTATGGTGTTTTACCGTGACGACGACGTATCATGGAACGATTTTGGGTATAACAGGCTGTGGCAACCGCTTCGGCCCATAGAAATAAAGGAGCTTTTGAATAAAATTAAATTAGTGCGGGCTGATTCATTAGGCGTTTACGATTCCGTCTTTCACTAAACACCGTTTTGCTGTGGAGAGCGTGCTAAGTTGTTTCTTGAAGAGATGCCAACCTTCTCATAATAATTCACGCAATGTTGATTACCAAACTCAGTTCCATTATCTGTTCTGATGCGACGAAACGGTTTCTCTTAAGCGTACTTGGATCTTCTTCCAAAAAGTTGATAATAAAAGCTGGAGCTCATCTTTTAATCACAAACATTTTACACATGTAAATCGAGAGTAGTCGTCGACATAACGGTATGTACTTCTTCCATTGACTCTCGCGACACGGCTTGGCCCAACAGATCCATAATGCAACAGATAGTGTATTTTCTTGATTGGTGTCCTAGATTTGGGTTTGTGGGGTTTCTTTGAACTTTTGCGAATGCACATGCAGAACATAAATGGTCCTTTTCAAACTTGAGCTTAGGGAGACCTCGAACAAGTCCTATGTCATGCTAAATGATTAATTGCGCAAAGTTCAAGTGAGATAGACGGACGTTGCCATAACCAGGACTTGCGTTTTTAGACGCCTTTGTCACTAAAACAAATGGGAGAGGATGCCATAATATTTCCCAAGTGAGAGTTGTATAAAGATTATTCCCTCGAGATCCCGTCAATAAATCAACAACCTTTCTAGATTACGAATGAAGCATGGTGTGTTGACGATAAATAAAAAAAATCCCACTTCGAGATTGGAATCACAGAATTGTCCCACAGAAAATAGATTATGCCCAAGTCCTTCAACGTAATAAACCCTTAAAATAGTAACATTCCCAATCTGATAGTCTCCATAACCCATTATCTTTGCAACTTGATCATTTCCGAATTTGACTGTACCCAAGAATTTACTGATGAAATTGGTGAGCTGAGAGCGATCTCCGGGTCCATGTGCTTCCGAGCAACGAGTCCATATACAGAGGACGATTTGGACAACCTGCATTCATTAAGAGAAGTAGATGGAATATTGGTTTTTGTGGATCCCCAGGATTTACTAGGTTCTTGTTTGTTAGCAGACATTGGTTTTATAACCTTAGTTTTGCTAACGGGACTCGGTAATCTTTATTTTCCTAGGTTTCTTGAGTATACCAATTTAACAACATGTTTGGGTGATTCAGATTATTGAACTATTGGTTTCTAGAAGGCACTTCATTAGTAGTGGTAATCCTAGTTAAAGGGCACGCATTTCCTACAATAGTGAAGGTCCGACCGGTAGGTCTCCAAATATATCCTATCTGAGTGAACACTTTTCCTGTTGGTTTCCAAATATCTTTCTTAGATTTATGCTTCTTATGTTTAGCACGAAATTTCACAACATTCATAGAATTAGAAACACACAAATTATCAGAAGACGTGCAATCAGCACTGTTAACACAGACATAATCAGAATTATCTTGTTTCTTGGAATTCTGCACAGACGCAGATCCATTAACTTTAACAGTACCATTCTTTTTATTCAAACTAGATTTAACGTTCCTAGGGTGAGCTTCTACTTTATTCTTCGAATTACTACTTGGTGTTTGCAGAATCCTATCATTCCTGGTATTGCCTGAAGCTGTGATTCCGCTAGGCACTAGTAGAAAGTCTTACTCTTGTTAGATGCAACACACGCTTGTTAGAAACTATGTTTGAAGTCGAGTCTGTTTTTGTGTTTTCTGTGGATGTGAGTGATTCGGCAAACCTAACTTTCTTGTCCTTTTTCCTCGGTGTGACCTCAACTAATTGAGGACCAAAATTGTTGATGCTAGGGCAAGATCTACTTATGTGTGAAAGCAAATCCTGGATGACTTTGGTATACCTAAAGGCAGACTCTAAAAGTGAATCTTGAGGATAGTTAGCTTTTACATGTTCGACTATATCCCTAAGGACCAAAGCTTCTTCCTGAGTGTGTTTAATATATGAGGAGTGAGCAGTCCTTTTATTCAACAATTTGGGCGTGATTGGTTCCATATTATCCTTAGATACATTTGGATCAACAGAGTGGGTCTCAATAGCCTCCTTATCTATAGTTTTTCCTTTAAGTTTCCTTAACTCATTTTTTAAGGCTGCTATGACCAAACCTTGTTCCTGAAGTTTTGCATTTAAATCAGAAATTTCCCCAGACTTTATATTGACTTGTTTGATTAACGCATCACATTGTTCTTTTGATTGAACACGTTTTGGTTTAATCGAGTCATAAAGTTGCTTATAAGTCTGTTTCAAATGCTCATTCTCAGCAACAAGTTTTGTCACCCTATGTTCCAATTCAATGTTAAGAGTCTCAATTTCATCCATGTCCATTTTGACTTTACTATCATCCACATTTCCTTTTAAGGATTTAATTTGCTCTTTCAACTTGACAATGACTGTGTCTTTTGCTTGAGACTGAGCTCTCAATTCACTTAATTCAAACAACTGAGTAAAACTTGGAGCATTTTGATTTAAACAATGTGTTCTAGTTGAAAAATTTCTTGATTAAGTTGAGAATCAGCTTCCAAAGTGATGCAATGTTTTTCAAGAGTCGTAAAACTCTTACAAAGTTTATCGTAAGTTTCTTTATCAACAAAATCCTTTTTGTTGAGAAGCTCAGTCTTGAGTTTGAGACACTTTTGACATTCATTCACAGTTTCACAACCTTCATTCACAGACAAATTCACAACAGTTTTTACAATATCATTGTCAATGGCTTGTGCCAAGAGTCGTTCATTTTCACTCAAAACTTGATTTATTTTAACTTTGAAAGTTCTGGACTCCAAGCGATGTTGTTCGACAGCCTGTTCCATTTGATAAAAGACTTTTTGGACATCTGCAAGTTCTTCAATCAAGTATTGATTGAAGTTATTGAAGATATCTTTTAATTCTTTTATAAACGGAATGATTTCATCTCGAAAACAAGCCTTTGTATGTTCAAACCCCCACGTGCCCTCAGTGATAGCTGTGGCAGTGGTTCCTTTCCTTTGACTACCAGATCAAAGCCAGTAAGTAAAACGTTTGAGCTCTTTCAAGCTGGATTACACCTTTTACTTTGGAAGTTTATTGGAACCTCAACTTTGTGGTGTTGATGATGAGATGGGTCTAAGGTTGGGACCGAATTGCTTCCACATAGGTATGTTCACTATATAAATCAGATTGTCGAACAAATCGTTTGTTGTAATCGTTATTTAGAATAGCATAATTAATGGGTTTCGTGTTCACTCTATGTTTTACAACCAATGGATCTTGTTCTTTCAAAAGCATTTTTGAACGACTCTCTTCACAAAGCATTAATGTTTCATCAGAATCAGGAATTACAACAGTATCCATTTTAAGAATGACATTCCCGTCATACAATTTTGGCTTTGACTCCCGAACTTTCTTCAGATAGAAAGGTTTTTCAAAACCGATTGCTTGTTTCATGGAATGATCATAACAAATTTTGGATTTAGTATCATTATGAACAGTTTGCGAGATGACCTCTTTTGAAAATGATATTATCAAGTTGCTTAATTTTCTTTTCTAAAGCAATTTCTCTATCAATATTTCTGTTTTCTTCCTTTTTTAAAACATTTTTGAGATCAAAAACTGTTTTCATTAAAGAATCCTTTTCTTGCACTTGTTCAAAAAGAGTTTTCTTAAGACGTACAATCTCGGCATACTGTTCATTTGATCCTGAAAAACTGTTTTCAACATTTTGCATTTCTTTCAAATCTTTAACCTCTCCTTTATATCTGTCAAGCTCTGTGTCAAAGCTGTCATTAACATTGGTCAATGCGTCACTTGGTACTTAATTGCTATAAACATAGACAATATCTGGATCTTGTTTGAGCAGAAAGAGTTAGTACTTCTGGAAAGTTCCTGTTGTGTTTCACTCAAATACTAAGAATAAGGAATGATATTGCTATCACTGGTTATATTAGTTTCTGTCTGACTCACATCATTAGACTGTTCAGAAGACGTCATTATCTGCTCACTTTGATTGAATAAGTCATAGTTCAGATTATCTTGATTGTGTACCTCAGTGAGTGCATCTGAGCCATTCCTTGAGAGATTGGCCATGAGAGCAATCTTGGCTGAGTTGAGTTCATCACAATCAGAGTCATAGGCATCCAGATCATCGGCTTGATAAGCAGCATTGTGGGTGATGACTGTCTGAGAGGTTTGAATGTCAGGAAGTCCTGGATCTGCCAAAAATGCTATTTCTTCCTCTGTTAAAGCTTGACCACTTGCTTGAGCTTGAACCAACAACACTTTATCGTTGAACCATGTTTCATCCCTTTTCCTCTTGGGCTTAGTACACTGCTTGGCAATATGACCCTCCCCTTTGCAATTGTAACAAATAACAGTCCGTTGTTTCCCCGTGTTGCTTCCACTTGCACCAGGTGTGTATTTTCTTGTTGTTCCAGCAGCATAAGTAGTTTGTCTCCCCTGAACAGGTTGCACAGTTACTTTTCCATCATAGATGGTAGCTTGTTGACGAGGGTTTGACGAAGTCCTTAGCTGATTGTTGGTAGTAGGATACCGGGATGTGACAACAGCAGTTAAGAATGACATCATGTGATTAATTGCATCAATTGGATCATCCCCTTTCTGGAACACTGGAACAACTAGACTGGAGTCTGGTTGGGAAAATTCAGGTTGTTGCTGTTGATAGGCTGTGGGAGCATATTCCAATTGTGGGATTGATGGTTGTGGAGAATAAACGTTGTGGTGACCGGTGGATTGGTACTCATTTGATGGATAAGTAATTGAAAGAGGTGTTGATTGATTGGTTGTGAATTGTTGAGTTTGATAAGGTGTAACAAACTGTGAAGTTTGATATGGTGAAACGTGAAGTTGAGATAGAGACTGTGGGTGAGTGTGTAGATGAGATTGATAAGCTGGCTGAGTTAATTGGTGAGATGCAACTAAAGCAAAAGGATCAGAGTTGTGTTCATGCATCAAAAAAACTTCATTTGCATGTCTTTCATGTTGTTACAGGTAAGCATGAAGCTGATCAACATTTGTCGTGTGCAAGTCTTTGACCAATTTAACATCAGTAACAAATTTGCTCCATTCATCAAGAAGAGTGTTTAAGAACTTGGTGTTGACTTGAAACTGCTCTAATGACATCTTGTAAATGTTCATATCATTGAGTAACAGAGTGAACCTCAACTAGTACTCATGTAGCGTCTCTCCTTTCTTGTAAATGAACTTATCGAATTCATCATACATCTTGCACTCACGTTCTTGTTTTGTTAACGACGTTCCTTGCATTAGCAGTTTAAATTTTCTCCCAAAGATCTTTTGCCACACGATGTTGACTCACAAGAGCATAGATTTCAGTTGGAAGGCCTTGGAGAATGATGTTTATTGCTTTGATGTCACAATCTGCTTGAATGGCTTCAGCTGGAGTCAGTTCAACATATTCCTTAAGCCTTGTTACTCCATCCTCAGTGATTGAAGGCCAAACAAGTGGTCCTTTTTCAACAGAAGCAAGAATCATTCTTCCATGTGGTCTATTCATCATATACAGTTCCATTCTGCTTTTCCATGAATCATACAAGTGTTTTTCAAGCATCGGTGGTTTGTTGTCTCCTCCAGAGAGAAGTGACTTATCAGCAAGAGTCGTCATTGTGGTATCCAAAAGATTACAGATTGATCGATCGGTGGTAGAAAGAAATTGTGTTTGGTTATGTGATTATTGAGTCTTGAAATGAAACTACACGGGATTTTACAATTCTTAATAAATTACACGGGATTTACAATTATTTGTGAATCAATAACAGGGAAAAAATCAAGAGTTTGATTCAACGGATTGTCAAGTCTAAAAGAGAAATAACTGTTTAATTTATGATTGAGTTGATGAGTTTAATTTTGATTTTTTTGTTATCTAGTTCGGTTGGTCACTCGGGTTTGGTTCATCTCGTTCGGTTCAATGTTCGTTTGGTTCGATCTCGTTCGGTTCACTCGTTCCCGGTTCTCACTGTTCCAGGTCACTTGTTAGCTGGTTCACTTCGTTCGGTGTACTCGTCTCGGTTCCCTCGTTCGGTTACTCGTTCGGTTACTCCCTCGTTCGTTCACTCGGTTCGGTTCCCTCGTTCGGTTCCCTCGTTCGGCTCCCTCGTTCGGTTCATTCATTCGGCCCTGCGTTGCGGTCACTCGTTCGGTTACCAACTATCTGAAACCAATTTTCAATATACGATACAAATAAAACATGCATTTTGAATGATTTTTAGTAAAAATTCTTGTACAACTAGTGTTACTAACCCTATAGGAACAATAAAAATGAAAACTTTAAGGATTTTAAGCCAAAAAATTTGAATCACTATTTTGCTCTTTGTAAAGGTTTTTGAACACAAATCAAACACTCAAAAACTTGACACCCTCTCCATGCTTTTATTGATACCATTGAGAATACTAGTAACCTTTTATTCAAACCAAGAGCAAGAGAGAGATGTGGGTTGTGATGTTAGAGATAGATTGGATGGAAAACCATGGATGAATTGTTAATATGGATATGGAAAAAATGGAACAACCAACTCAACCATCTCTCCAACTAGGAGAGGTCCTTATATAGTACCTAATGTGTCGGCCATGGGTTCTGATGGCTTCCATGGTCTTGGGCGGACTAGTGATTACTAATCCTAATCATTACATAAACTACGAGCTAAGACTATTACAATTGGAAGTGACCTCGATGCTTTTTGTGTTTCCAATATCTGAATAAACATTGATGATAACCGCAGCGGAATAGTAATTGAACACAATCAAAGTTATAATATGGTTTTCTTTAGTGAACGGTTCCCTATTGCCCCAAATATAATTTGGGCTACACACAACTAACTATGATGTTTAATATTTGACTCTCTGTCAGTCGACTTGAAATCTAACTATCTAGACTGCTCATTGGGAGAGCTTTAGTTTTCTTATGGATATCTAATGCCTGAACCTCCTAAACACATTTGGGTTGCCATACTACTCGCAAACACTCAAACCAATCACTAGGACCCTTAGTAAGTCACGTTTAAACTTATACACTTCATATTATAATTTTTACTTGATGTTTAGTCGTGTAGGTTACGTTAAATATGTGATTAACAAGTTTTCATGGGCGTGAACACGCATGGTTCAACCCATGTGTGGCATACGTACATAAATATACATACGTTTAACTTGTGTGGTGCTAGAATACAATAAACGTATGTAATGAGATTTAATGACAAGCAAGAGCTTAAAAGTGTTCGTTTAGATGTAAATGTGAACACCAACGTAAACACTAACTATTACACACGAATTCTACAAAAGCTATACGTAAACCTTTTAAGTAAACATGATATTATGGCTTGGGAAAGAGTATACAAATCTTTTGAATAATTGCATGTGACAAACTCGACCCATATATAAGCTAAATGAACTTGTTTTGGTGCTAGTAGACCTAAAAAGCCATTTATACCATTAATAAGCATAATGGGCCACTAATGGACCTTGTTGGACCCAATAGCCCACTAACGGACGCTAATGGGCCCAACAGTCCATTGGTTGAGGCCCATAGCTTATAAATAAGCTCACTTGAGCTTATCGAAGGCTTATAAGGCTTTTGAGCTTGTTGAGGTAACCAAAGTGCATAGGAAACCTTGTCGAGCCACTATCAGGCCTAACGACCCATAACAAGGCCCATACGAGCTAAATAAGCCAAAAACAACTTATTGCGAGGTTATGCAACTTAAGAAAGCTAATGGACCTAAGTGAACAACTCTAAAAGAGTTAAAGGCTATTCGGGTTCCTATTAGGCCCCAAAAGCCTATTACCGTGGCCAAACACGAGCCTATAAGCCACGAATAAGCTTGGACAGCTTATTGGTGAGCTTATTCAGCTTATGAGACTTATTATAGACTTAGGGAGTTATTGGACCTAAAGGGATCAAGCCCAAACACTTAAAATACTATTCAGACTCATATCAGGCTCAAAAAGCCCATTAACGAGCTTAACGGCTTATTGAATAAGCCATACACTAAAAAAAGCTTAATAGTATTCTTAAATGCTTAATGAGATAAGAAAATAAGAGGAATCATAAGAGAAACCTTTGTGTACCATTCGGACTAGAGTTATTGGGCTCACGAGCCCAACAAGCACAAATAAGCTCATCTGAGCTTATTTTCTAGCCAAACAATTTCATATGAGCTTATATAAGTCAAATAAGAGCGTATGTACTTTTAGAATCCTAAATGGGCCCTTTGTTTGCTTAATGGGCCTTGTCGAGCTCAATTAGCCCAATAAGCTTAAATAAGCTCACCCGAGCTTATTTATAAGATGACAACAGCTTATGTAGCTTATTGGAGTTATTAAAACATAATGTCACTTGTTAGATCTTAATTGGGTTTAAAATACGATTTTTACAAGTTAAGGGACCAAAAGTGTCAAATTGCAAAGTAAAAGGTTAAAACTGCCAAAAACTGTTTCTATAAAGTCTAGGGACTGTTTCTGTCAATTCTGAAACTTAAAGGACTGTTCTGGGAATATAAGGACCTAAAGTGTAATTGTTGCAAAGTTGAAGGACTAAAAGTGCAAATATAGAAACCTAGGGGTTTAAATGTAAATGTTATATTTTTATAAACATAGGGACTGATTTGGTAATTATAGAAAACCTAAGGGTATTTTATGAACGGAAGTGATTTTATAAACACTTAGTGAATCGGACGAGTTATATTATTATCCGGATATTATACGAGTTAAACCACGACTTAATAAATACGAATATTTATTAATAACGTTTATACATATACTAAAACGTGTGTAATCGTATACCTTCCTAAGAGCCATCAAGTAAATACAAATACGATAAACATGTGCACCACCACATAAGTGATAACAGTATATATAAACTAGCAATTTATTTTAGTTTATGCATTGAGTCGTTAGCTTAAACTTGTAGACTAAGACTGGCCGTATTTACTTAGGTATTTGACGGTGTGATTCCTTTGCCATACTTGGAAATATTTACCAGTTTTAGAGGAGTACTTACTAAGGTGAGTTCATAGCCCCATGTTTTACAATTATTTAAACGATTTACATTTTAGGGTGAGAACACGCTTTGTTTTACAAATTGAACGCAAGTGTACATTTTATACTATGATTACGTGTTTCCCTAAGTAGTGATAACCCACTGAACCCTTTATCATGAACTGTTAATTACTAGATTGTGAGCGCGAATGTTATAAATAGATCTATTTGGGATTGACATCCCCGTTTGGGTGAGTAGCGCTCACTGTGCCGGGTTGCCAATGTTGCGGGTTAGAACATCATTCACGGGCATTTATTGGCAATTTATTGCATTCATACATGTCGAGCTTCAGTGTCATGAGCTTAGAAAAACGTAATTTCTTTTTATGATGTTTGCATCTGTTGCTTAATCATACACTTGGAAATCTTGCGGTCCTACTATTGATTTACTTAAACCTA
>BQNB010037665.1:36924-49284 GCA_026074375.1 Tanacetum coccineum
CTTGCTATGATTCTAATTCTTTCGGTTTTGACCAATATCAACCCCCGCAGTTTCCCGTTAATTATCCTTCGCAAGAGACGAGTAACGAAATTTTACAAGCTCGTGAAGACTTAAGGAAGCTATAGGAGCCTTTTTAAAGGAGTATGATCATATACCTCCTAATGAGAAGTGCATGGCTTTATTGCTAGCCGAGGAGAGATTAAGCTTATAAACGATTTACAAATTCTTAAAGGAATTCAACAAGAGAAGAAGAAGCCGACAGCTCAGAGTTCTATTCCATATTGGAATTCTTCTATGATTGACGATGAAGAAGCTAAAGACAACTTTTTGAAGGACGTTTGCACCTTCTTAAGGAAGTTTAGTCGTATACCTTTTGGAGTAACACCAAAGGTTATATTGATAGCTTGAGAAAGTTTTGGCGAAATTAAAAATGCTTTGATGGACAAGCAATATCGACAAGAGGATATTCAAGAATTGATGAGTAAACTCCTTAAAGATGTGCGAAATATCAGTGAAGAGTTTTCAGAATATATTAATTGTCCAAGCTGGAATTGTCCGCTTTTCTACTTCAATGATGACGATGATGAGTATACCGTTATATAGAGAAGGCCTAAAGCGATCACACCCGATGAACCAATCGAGGAGCCTGATAACTCTCTAAGTATGGGGGATGAGCATCTTGACACTATTTCTGGTGTTGAGAACCTTGTCCCAATCCCAAGTGAGTTCGAGGGTATTTCTGACGATACGTGTGATGTGCCCGTTCGTGATGATTCTTTTATTTTTGATGCTTTGAGCGATCATTCTGAAATTTTATCCGATTCCAAAGATGATGGTACTTCAAGTGATGGTTTTGAAGACATCGAGTACGTTAGCTTAGAAGAGGTGAATGAAGAGAAAGAGTTTGACTTAGAAGATATTCTTCAAATCCAAGACGTTATTCTTCGAGAGAAATTATTAAACGTACATCGTCTTATTTCTAATATCGAATCTTTGAAAGTTAACTCTACTCCGGATCGTGTGCTCGAGTCTCCTTCTCCATTTCCTATCCCCGTCGCGGATAGTGATTCGTTCTTAGAGGAGTCCGATACTTCTCTTTCTCATTTGGATAATTCTTTACCCGAATTCGAGACTTCTAGCGATCATACGGAAGAGACGAGAAGTGGCAGTACCACTACTCATGCTAATTACTCTCTTCCCGAGTATGATTCGTTTCTTTTTGAGATTGAGCCCGATCAGGAGGGGTTGATTAGCATTGATAATTCAAATAACACTCTTTTGGAGCTTCCCGAGTTTGAATCATTTCATTTCGATCCGTCATTTCCTCGACCTCCTCCGGAACCACCGGATGTTGAGATTTGCTTACATTTTGAGCCCGATGAGCGCTGTGACAGAATGATATTTGATGTCACTAATAACATGAACCTTTGACCCAGGGGAAGGTTGAAAATGTTGTTTTTACTAAATGTTGAAGATACGATACCTCACATTTAACCATCCGTACTTTTCTCCCATTTGTCACCTACCCCGAGGCCTCTCCTTTATCTTGCTTCACCGGGAGTGAAGATACGATCTTTGACCCCGACATCTCCACTTAGAGCCGGTGGCATCTCATTTGCTTCCCCAAGATGAATTAATTTAGGGGTCGAGTCAAGCTCGTGACTCGTTAACAAAATAGCATTTCTATCCTTCTTACTATTATCTAACAACTAATGAGAGGGGGCTGCCTTCTTTCTCGTGTTTGGAGTTATTTTGTTGTTTGTGTTGTTTTGTCCAGGATTACTCGGATTTTGAAGACTCTCGAGCATATGGTTTTTGTCCATTCTTTCATTCGAGCATCATATCTTTAGCTCATTTAGGGAATTCAATATCCAATCTTATCGATTAACGTTATCTTAGCATACTTAATAAATGGCTTTAAGCTTTGCGTAAGAACCCTTCATACTTGAATATGCCTTAAAATTAGTATGGGGTGACAAATTCACATTGAGACAATGGAGTTTTAGTAAGTGGGATCTATCGATTTGATTATTTACTTGCAACCGTTGTTCTCACTAACCCTTTTTATCACCAAAGAATAGTGATTTATGTGAAAAAGCAAAAAAAAATTAAATTTAGTCATAAAAAGTGAAAAAATTGAAAAAATATGAAAAAGATTGTGTTGACACAAATAAAGGAGAGAACGAGAATAAATTTTGATCCAATCCGGTTTTAAAACCTTTTAGCTTTTTTCCTTAACAATTTAATGATATAGTTTGTGCTAGTCTCATGTAGACTTTACACATGCTAAGACTTGAATCGTTATAAATAAAGACTTTGTGCTAATCTCAAGTAGAATTTAAAATATGTCGAGTTGGATTATATACAGGCTAGAGTATTCTGAATTTCTTTAATAGAGATTTTAAATTGCGAAGAACGAGAAATAGATAGTGTTAAGTTTAAAGTCATGACATTAAAACGTAAATAGTTGTTTTCATTGCAAGCTCCTAAGTGTTAATTGTGGCATTTTCACACCATTAGCCTTGTTTCAACCTTTATATATAAATTTTTAATAAATAGAGTTGTGCGGTTTTTTGGTAAATAAATAGCTAATAGAATTTTCTCTTAGTTCCTATTTGATTTAGGATGAGTACACATCATAGCTAGGAAACTTAATTTGGCAAACTATATGTATCACTTTAATAAATAATTGCTTATTCCATTAAAGAGCCTTGGGTATATGAGATATGTAGAATTTAATCAGTGAAATTATAGCCTTATTTTATTTCTTAAAGACCTTAGGTATACAATGGCATTTGTTGCTTAATTTTAGCTTTTAGTCGTTCCTGTAAAGAGTCTTAGGTAAATATGGAATTGAATTGAAGTTGTCCTTAGTTTACATTAAAGAACCTTAGGTATATGTGCAAATAAGATTGGTCCCTTTATGTCTTAAAAGAAAAGCCTTAGTTATAGACTTGAATGGTACCTTCTGTAAGTAGCCTAATAAAAGCCAATTTTGGTTGCCTCGTGTAACTGAATCTTGATGACAGTTGACTTTGAAAAGGGCTAGGAGCTAATTCTTGCGGTTCGTTAACCGTCACACTTATTTTTGGAATTAATATTACGAAATAAAAGTCTTATAGAGCCTTTCGGGTAATATGACTAAAGTAAAATATTGAGATACAAAAGTAGGAAAAAGTACGAGAAAAAATAAGTACACAATAGTATCTATGAGTAGTGTTGTAGACAAGACTTGTAATTGACAAGACTTGTTTTAAGCTTAGTATGGGAAAGGTGAAAGTTGGAACGCTGAATTTATTTGCTTGTTCTATGATCCTAAATATATAATAAAAAAAAAATATAAGATAAGTACAAATATATATAAATATAAATAATATATAAATATATAACTATAATATATATATATCTTAGAAATGGAAAGAACGGGCGTTTCCTTAACTTTTATTTCTTAAGATCCCTTTTCGATGAGCACATTGCTACTTTCAAAGTGAATTTAGTTTGAGGATTGGAAGTTTTAGTTTTAACGCATATTTTACATTGCGTGCGACACGGCAATGAACTTTAGTATGGGGATTTGGTATTTGGTATTTTATACATATTTTTTACCTTGAAAAACGAACCCAGAAGACCAAAAACATAATTAAAAAGGCAAATATATGCTTGTTTTTGTGTTTGTTATATGCAGTACGATATCAAGAAAGGATAAAAATAAAACAAAGTAACAAAACCGGCACGAGAAAGACATAAGCGAGAGAAAACGAGTAAACGGTGCCTTCATCTTTTTTTGGTCCGTCCCAATACCATTTATATGGTCGAACCATCCATACTTAAACAAAAACCCAAGAAATAATCATGATCCAATAAAAAGAATCATATTAGCCCATTTGCATTTCTATGACATATATATAGTCATATCACGTGAAGGCTAATTAAATAAAAAAAAAACACGTGACCATTCACTCTATTTGGATGGGCAAGTAATATTTCTCCGCGTGGCAGAGAAGTTTTATACTTCTAAATTTATCTCATTCATTATCAGAAATGACCCACATCACAAATACAAGCGTATGAAGTTAAGCATCTCAAAGAGCCACGTGGCAGCAAGACATTGGCTGTGTATAAAATTTAGAAAGGATAGTGATCCGAGATATAGGATATTGGCCTTATGATTGGAAGAATTATGACTCAATGATGGGGACTAATTTACAGTTTCACCCCTGGCTCTCCTTTATAAGCAACCCACTCCCCCTCATTTGAGGAGTTAGTTAGTTATTTTTATTTATTTATTTTAGTTTTTTTTAGTTTTTTGCTATTATTAAATAATTTATTACTTATCTTAGTTTTTCAGCTTAATTTGTACCTTCTAATATTCAAAAGTTTATTAGGATGTTGTAATGAAAATGAGTTGATGTTTATTGAAGATCTCATTGCTTATTGGCTTAGTCTTTTTCTTGCATTTTGAGAAGTTTCAAATGCTTAACAAATGCAAATTCGTGTTATGTTTTTCGTTTGTTTATTATGAGGATAATGCCTAAATTCCTTTTGCAAATCATGCTTTCTAGATATTTTAGTTATATCTCGTCTCTAGCTTAAAAATAGTTTAGCTTATTGCATATTTTAAAAGCTTCACTAGTTCTAAAATGCTAATCGATCATTCAATGGCTCATCTAGTATTTCGTCATGCTTCTGATTATAATAAATTACATTGGCTTATTTGGTTTAGTTTAATAGATTAGATTAAGCGTAAAATTGTTTTATAACTCGTTTTTATAAATCGATTGTTTTCGCAAATTCATTTTTCTTTTTTTACAAGCTTGGATTTTCAATTGATGATTTGGCTTGCTTAACTATATATCTTCGTTTTGACATTTTGCGTGAATAAAAATATGGGCATTCGTTTGGTGTGTCGAAACTTGTATAAAAATCCTTGGTTTGCGTTCCATTATTTTTTGCACACTTGTACTTTCATCTATTCGATTTTGGCTTCTAGAAATTCATTGGGCTCGCTAGTTCGATTAGGGCTCTCATTTAGTTTTGTCAAATTTTGTAATTGGCATTCCTTGTGGTTTAGTAATGAGCTTCACGTTAGATTAAGAAGAAAAACGAATTGATTTGGCCTGTTGAGGCATGTGGTTTAGTATGTAGAAATGCAAATTATTAATTAGTATATAAATTGTTACTTTAACAGTTTTTTGTTTTTATATTTGACTTTTTGGTACCGGTCTCCTCATGAGGCGCGAGCTATAAAGGGTTTAGTAATCTAGATAGAATTTAAGTATTTCTTTAGCTTACTAAACCGTGTGAATTTCTTTATTTATGGCTCTATCCAATTCGTTCATATTCTACCCTTTTCAATTAATTATGTAGTTTGTTATTTTATCATTTTAATAATATTGTTTAAAAATTTGCCATGCTTAGTTGTCGATTTAAGTTTTTTGTCATTAAATGCTATGTTTAATTTATTACGAGTTAGTGATTAATTTATTAGTCATGTGAAGTGATTAGTGATATTGGGGAATTAAGTGTGGACCATAAAAAAGTTTAAAAATTAAGTAATTTTCAAATTATTTTGATTTGTAATTTGATTGTTTTTAAAGGGCAAAAAATCCAAAGAATAATCAAATTACACATCTATAAAAATTATTTTCTTTATAATGTTTTTCAAATAAACCAACGTTGTGAGAAATTATCTTTTTAAGATTATAATTCATTAATTCACTTAGTTCACACTTAAAGACCTTTCACGTCACTTAGCAAGCATTTTATCATTTATAGTTTAATCCATTTTAGTATAATCCATGAGATTTAAATACTCAAGTTAATTTTATAGTTTAAAAAAATAGTTTAAAACCAAAGTTTTATTAGTTTCCCTTTTATATGCTTTCCCTTTAGTAAGATTTAGAAACCAAACCAAAAATACTTTTATCTATTCAAGCTCGATTTACAGCTTAAACAAGATTTCCATTCCCCTCTCGTCGAGGAATGACCCGTAAGGTTTTGAGATATCGCTTTGGTTAAAAGTGAATTTCTTGAACCCGACGGTAATACTATACTATACTATAATTGGCCTATCCTTATTATTACGTATCTATAAAAATGAAAGTTATATATTTTAGACGTTAGTTTGGACGGAATCAGATAACGAAGTGACTATAGCAGACAAGAATTACATCACATGATGATAGCATCAACTAGATAATTAACATGCGTTAAAACTGGAATAGTTAGACGCTGAGTCTAATTAATGTAAAGATTCAGATTGATGTTTACTGTGAGAGTATTCAATTTGAGGGATGGATGCTGATGGAGAATAAACATGTATGACTGATGTTTTGATAATTGTTGGGAGAAAGTGATTTGAAAATATGAGGTTTGTATTGATTGAGACTAATATTGTGAAATTCAAAAGATGATCCATACTGTAAGTTGAATGGTTAAACAAAATGTGTGATGATTGAGCATTCTGAAAGAGTGCTAATGAGATAGATATGAGACTGTGTCATTTGGTGATATGCAACTAAAGCAAGAGATTAGATTGCGGTCATGCATCAGATCAAACTGCATTTGCATGTCCGTTCACATGTTGTTCCAAGTAAGACCAATAGGAAATCCTGATCAACATTAGTTTTATGCAAATCTTTGACCAACTTAACATCAGTAACGAATTTGCTCCATTCCAACAGGGAAGAGATATTTCAAAACTGGGTATTGACATAAATTCCTCCAGTGTCATCTTGGTAAATATTCATAACATGAGTAAGCAAGTGGAATCTCAAGTAGTACTCGTGTAATGACTCTCCTTTCTTGTATGTAAACTTATCAAATTCATCGTACAGCTTACACTCTCGTTCTTGCTTTGTTAACGACGTTCCTTGCATGAGCAGTTTGATTTTCTCCCAAATATCCTTGGCTACACGATGTTGACTACCCAAGAGCATAAATTTCAGTTGAAGGACCTTGTAGAAGGATGTTTACTTGCTTTGATTTACAATCACTTGATGTTTTTCTGTCGGGAGTTAATTCAGGATCTTCCTTTGGTCTGGAGTACACCATCCACTGAAATTGTGCCCAAACAAGGTAGACATTTTTCAACAGAAAACAAGAATCATTTCTTCCATTAGTCCTATTCCTCATATAGAAGATCCAGTCCTGCTATTTTCCCCAAGTCATACAAGTAGTTTTTTCAAGCATCGGTGTGTTAGTGTCCCACCCGAGAGAGTGACTAATCAACAAGAGTCCTGCATTAATAAAGTGGTAACAAAAAGATTTACTGTATGATCGATCAGTGTAGAAAGAAATTGTGTTTAATTAATTTGACATTTACGTCTTTGAGAAAATTCTTAAAACTACACGGATTTTACAATTCTTACAAAACCGAAACAACAAGTTACTGGTTTCAACGGGATTTTAACAAGTCCAAGAAATAAACTATAATAAGTATATTGAAAATTGATTGTGGAGTTTGTTCGGTATATACTACCCAGGAGTTGTTTTGTAGTATTTTTCAGTACTAATTGGCCTATGGAGTTGTTCGTAGTAGTTGTTCGTACTAACTGCCTTGGAGTTGTTCGTAGTAGTGTTGTCGATACTAACTGCCTTGGAGTTTGTTTGATATAGTTGTTCGGTACGAACTGAAGGTAGTTATTCGGTACTAACTGAAAAGTATTGTTCGTACAAACTAAAGGTATTTTGTTCGGCACTAACTGAAAGTAGTTGTTCGGTACTAAACTGCCAAGAGAGTTGTTCCGTACTACTGACTAGGAGTTGTTCGTATGTTGTTCGATACTAACAAACAGGATTTGTTCGATATAAGTTGTATTTCGTACTAACTGCTTGGAGTTGTTCGAAAGTAATTGTTCGTAACAAACGGTGACCGAAACGTCAAAATCTCAAAAACAAAAAAGACACATTTTTCATCGTTTTTTTGCAAAAAATCTGTACAATAGTGTAACTAACCCTATAGGAACCAAGAAAAATGAAAACTTAAGGTTTTTATGCCGAAAAATTAAAATCAAGATTTTGTTCTTGTACAGGTTTTTGAACACAAAAGTACCAAAAATATGTTTTTTCTTGGTTTTTCAAAGCATGTAAACCTATATCATCAAGATACAGATCAAATTTACCAAATTAAATGATCCTTTAGTGAACACTTAATGCTTCGAAACAAAGAAAAAATGAAGAAAGACGATTTTTTGCAAGAAAATACACACGAACCAAAAAAAATTAAACACAAAAACTCTCAACACACTACTCCATGCTCTTGATTCCAATTGAGAATAATAGTCATCCTTTAATTATCCAGAACAAGAGAGATAGTGGGTTGGATAAACTTAAGAAGAAAGTAAATGAAAATGAAATATATTATGTTGTGGTGAGAAAATGAACAACCAACCACCTCCCAAGGCATGGAGAGGTGTATCATACCCTAAATAGCCAGGATTAGAATGGGCTTACAATGCTTTTCCATAAGGCATATGCCTAACTTAGCCTATTAAGTTCCAAAAAATAACTTAACGAGCATTCTACCGAATATACATGTAAAGTGACCGACACTTTTCGTGATCCTTAACAGAATTGATTTTGATGAAAAACATTGAAACAAATCAGACACATCGTGAAATCTTTCGCTACAAAAGATTTTGTTTTAATAATTAAAATCATGATTAGTAAATGTTTTAAAGGGATGCCATTCATTTTTCTAATTAAGAATTTTTATGTGCCATTTGGCATCCCGTTCGACCCCATATATTGTTAAAGATATGATAATTTAGGGCAAGTCTAACTTAAAGACTTTTCTGTAAACAAAAGTGCTTCCCGGGAGACAACACGGTCATTTTAATTGTTTGTCACATTATTTAATTGTTTTTTTGCACGAGTCTGTCTTCCCAAACACTCTATATACGGTATCGAACCCCTCTGGATACGGCGTATGGACGTGTCTGGACGTTATCAGTCCTTAAACTCAGTATTTAATTTCCAGTTTTTTAAGGTTTTTTTTTGCAGGTACAATAACGTGTATCCAGGGTTTGGGATACGGTATGATCCCTGAATAGTGTGATTAATAATTAATTTTGTACCATTGTAGCGAGATATGAAATTGTAAACTCGCGTCTTCTAATCTTTTTTGTAGACCTTGCGGAAACATAGAATAAGGGTAATATTTTGAAAAAGACATGTGTTGAACTTATCCAGCATTCTGAAGCCCTAGTCAACATACTTTTTGCTCAAGAACTCATCTTGGAGAATCATCACGAGCAAAACATCAGGGAGTTTTTTGTTCTAATTCTATTTTCCCTATTATTTAATTGTTTTATCTATACAACGAGGACGTTGTTTAATTTAAGTTGGGGGATGGAGAATTAGAACGTACTTGTCCTCTTTTTTAACAAAATAACAGCTATTTAAAAATGCTTATTAAAATAAAGCCAATTTAAAAGAATTATAGCAATGACTTTTTGTAAAAAATACTATTTCATTACCTAAACACATAACCCTGATGCCTATTAGTGAGAATTAAGCATAATTCCATTTCTAATGCTTACTAAAAAGTTCCACAAAAAATATGAGTAAAGCCGTTGAAGTAGTGACTTTAGAATTGGCCAGTATAACACTCGACCAAATAGAAGAGTACTATCTACATTAGATGGAGGAACAAGTTCAACTGATAAATTTCTAGGATTAAACCAAAAAACCTACATGTTGTTATATCAACTAACTACACTGGTTAGTTAAACCCCTGAAACCCTTTTGTTACCTCTCACTTTATAGAGTAAGATCCCCAGAACAACCTATTTAGCCATATCTTGTCTTTTACACCAAAAATTTATAATGTATCAATACACCTGTACACCATTACCAACCGTGTAGATTAAGCCTATTTTAATTAAATTTGCTAGTTTTCTTCGTGTAAAGTTTTGTTTTCCTGGTGTCAAATGGAAAATTTCTATCTCTAAGTGGTCGGGAATAGCACAATCAATGGGAAAAATATTTAAGCTCGTGTGTTTTTTCTACATATTTGTGGCAATGGATTATGAATCATGTCCGAAGAAGAAGTGTTACAAGGAAAAATTATCCTGATGAATTATGATAGTGAAGACGGTGAAATCACATCGAGATTTATGATGTATTGCAAAAAAATGGAAAATAGAAAAAAGCAGCAAAAAAAGATGGATGAAAAAAATAGTCGATTCAATGAAATTTATACCGAAGGAATTACTTGGAAGGATCGATTATTCGTTGATACGTTCAAAAAAGTCAACGATGTAAAGTCTTGTAAAAAGTGGTCGATATCACCACGTATTCTGTAAAAGTATGTAAAGTTCGGGATGTAAGGGAAGTTGACCGTTATGGGAACGCCAACTTAGGTTGTCTTTGTCATTTCTATGATCGAGGCGTTTGTCTATATGTTCGAGTCTTTATCATGGAACGGTCAGGGAAAGTTACTAGCAACCGTACCTTATTTGTTGGCTTAATCTATTTGTTTCGTAAATTTTATTTAACACCCATTTACTTCCCTTTCCTAGCAACTAACCTTAAGATCTACTCGAACGAGGATGTGTACGAGCCATGCATGTCTATTTCGTCGTTACGACCATCTATGCGAGACTCAGCTGCCATGTTGGATGACGACTTTCAGTGAAAGTTAGAAGCTCCATACCCTATATCGTTCTTCATCCTAACCGCTGGTTAAACACGAACGGGGATGTGATCGAATCATACATGTCTATTCCGTTGTTACGGCTACGTATGTGAGATTCAGGTGCCTTGTTGGTGTGGTACTTTTGGTGAAAGACTGTCGAATGATCAACCCTTAAGCCTTTTAACCCAATTTATCTTTTGACCTGTTCCTTCTTAGCTCTAGTGGTGGAGATGTGTATCCTTGCCAAGCTTATGATAGAAAACTAATCACGACCGAGCAAATAAGCGTACCAATTAAATGTTGCACCCTAGATTAGTTGAGTGATCTGAGTGTTTTCATTTCCATATTTCGTGAGAAGCTTGGTTATGTACAGGTGATTAGAACAAAACGATGCTTAAACGGAAAAATCCTAAACTTCGGTTGGGACACATTTTCAAAAACTTTTCTAAAGTCTACTTGAGGACAAGTAGGATTCAAGTGGGGGATATTTGATGACATCAAATAACGTCACTTTATAACATCATTTATCCCATCTGTTTTACCCACTTTTATATAATTATTGCATGATTTGGTACTTAATTGCTTTATAAATGCAGTAATTATGGAGTGTTTTGTGAAGACATGTTAAAAGGCGCATATTTTGGAGCTAAAACGAATACATTTGAAGATTGCTAAATTCTGACTACATATGCCGTATCCATCAAAAGATATACGGCGTATCAGCGCCTGGACTTTACAAGAAAGCGCGTTTGACCAATTCCCAATGTGGCGTATCACTCTGCTTCCATACGCTGTATCCAGCTGGATAAGTATTCGAAGATACAGTAATAAATGTAAATTAGGAATGATATAACTGATTGATTGAGAACGTAGCGCGTACCCCAAGGAATCCATCCCTATATGTCGTATTGACCTTACCCAATACGGCGTATCGAGTCTTTTTCAGACACTATAAATAAAAGACTCAATAACGAGTTTTTAGTGTGTAATATCATATTCCTTATACCATACTTATAAAAGACGAATTTCTGAAAGAAAAAAAGAGCTATCAAGGTCAAGCATCGATCACGAATCCATAAAAGACATCATGTAATTTTTAATCTCTTAATCGTTCGATTTTAATTGTTTGATTACGCTTGTATAATTACAATGATTGTAGGCTAATACCCTCATGTATTAGCCATCTTAATGAAAGTTCAATGTTTGGTTTGTTTTAAAAATTGATTTCTTAATTAATGATTGATTGTTTAATTATGTTTATCACATAATACTTGTGTATGTGCTTGAATATGCGACCTATCATTTAATTGGGTCTAGTGATACCTAAAAAGTAATCTAGATACCGGGATAGCTCTCCATATCGTGTTTTATATTACTGGACTAATAGGATCACAAATAACGTTATGTCTTTGTCTTTAAATTATGAGTTTAGTTGGACCGGTAGGTGACCTGTTTATGTTTCAGCAATCATGCTCTTAATTAACTGATAAAGATTTAAATATTGGACTACCATTATATAAAACACCGTCAAACAATAAGTGGGTTAAGTCCCGTTGGGCTAGGGTTTTAACAGGATCACCACTGCTTTGATTCCCTAAGATAGATTATATATAAACTAAAGGATGCTTTATGCGGACACGTTAATTAGTTTAATTGTGACAGGATTAATTGTGTCTAGGTCTTAGGATGATGACCCGCCTAAGTCTTAAGAATGATATGCC